>WNWK01026180.1:0-27687 GCA_009830355.1 Cherax destructor
TCTCCCTCTTACTCTCTTGCTCCCCTCCTTCCTCCTCCCTTTTCCCCCCCCTTTCCCTTTCCTCTCTTTTCCCTTTTTTTTTCCCTTTTCGTCCTATCTCTCCCCCCCCCATTCCCCCCCTCCCTTTTTTCCCCCTCTCCCCCCCCCCTTCCCACTTCTTCACCCCCCATCATTTCCCCCTGCCCCCTCCCTCCCTTCCCCATCTTTTCCCCCTTACAACTCCCCCCCCACCCCCAATCAGCACACACCCCCTACAAAATCAACCCATTATTAAAAAATGGTGGCTCAGGGGGAAAAGTCAAAGGCTCAGGGGATCAAAAAGATCCCCGGGTGGGAAGAATGAAGGGAAGAGCAATGTAAAAGGAGGGAAAAAGAGGGGAAAAGCAAACTGGTGATTTTCGGAAAATGGAAAGGGATGGAGGATAGAAGAAGAAAGGGGAGTCACAGGCTGGGACAGAAGCGGATAGGGGCCCCAAAAATAGAGGAAAATTTGCTGAAATGAGTTACAGAGCTATTGCCCAGAGGAGGCATGGCATCGGCAGGTACACCTTCCCCCCGTGGGGAGCCCAAGGGAAAAGGGAAGGAGACAAGATTTAGCAAGGCCCTATCAGTCCACCAAGCAGGGCCGAGGAAGAAGAGGAGAGCTTTTGGGAGGGGATAGCAGTAAGAGGGGGGGGAGGGGCAGGCCCATGAGGGCAATCATGCCCCAAAAGAGTTACAGGAAAAAAAAGGGGAGATAAGGGCCCATGTACAAATGGGACCCAGAGACACAGGAAAGACAATGGAGGAGAAGGGAAGAAGTCAATGTTTATTCAGGGGCTTCGGGAGGAAGGGAGGACACAATGAAAGATGCCAGAAAGAAAAACGGGAGATTGAAAACATCAAAAAAAAGGGAAGGAAGACATGACTGAGATAATAAATTTTCAGAGAATGGGTGGGTCTTGAAGGAAGAAAACGGCCCGTCAAACTGTTTTTCAAGAGAGGAATGGTGCAGAACGGGATTCTGCAAGAGAAACCACTGCAACAGAACAAGAACAGAATGACAGCAGCTAAAGGAAAGGACACAGAAACAAAAGGGGGCTAGAAAGAAAACAAAGACAGAGTCAGCAGAGGACAAACAGAGCTGGGCAGAGCAACAAGCAAAGTACACACAGAACCACCCTCAAAACCCCCACAGCCAAACATGCTTCCAACACAACCCACAATCCACATTTACAGCCTCCAACCCACACTATGTGTAGAATCCCACACTGCCAAGCCCCCCACCCCACAGACCCCCAGAACATAGTGTTTTAGAAAACTGAAGGTATGGTACCCCAAACCCTGATGGAATAAAAAAAGGGGGGGAAGAGTGGCATGAAAGAATAAAAGAGGCATCACCAACTTTTAAAAACCCAACTCACGGGAAATTATAACAGATGCCATTTTTCCCAGGGGGATACATGATCCTGAGGAAAGACAGAGGGAACATAGGGAGTGGAGGAGGGCACTGCTCATCAAAAACAATAAATTTTTGATGAGCTGGAGAGAGAAGACAGAGGAGAACAGAGACTACGTAATAGGAACATTTCAGTCTGGAGGTCCAAGGTGGTAATTGCAATAGATAAACCACCACAGACAGCAGGGGCCAAGGAAGAGTAATGATGAGAGTAACAGAACGATGATTGACACCTAACCATACCACGGGCGGAGAAGAACCCGCGATCAGAGAGCCAAAAACTCCAGACTGAACGCTGAAGGGGAAGGGCTCATGTAAACAGGGCAAATGCTGATTGTGGGTGACTTCAATCAAAAGGGAAAATTGATGGGAGAACCCTAACCCACAGGGGGGCCCAGAAATGTGGGGGCTAAGATGATGGAGGTGGTGGGGAAAAACTCAGAAACACAAAAGGGACTGACCAGAGAGAGAGGAGGGATGAACCAGCAAGACTGGACCTAGTATTCATTTTGAGCAGACGTTTTGGGGGACATCACGAAAGACCCCTGGGGGGCCCGTGACCACGTGGTTCTGGCTTGAAACTTAATAGAGTTAAAGAGAGAGGGGAAAAAAGGGCAGGACGGTGAAGCCAAACTACAAGAGAGGGGGCTATCAGGCATGAAGAATTTCCCGCAGGGCTTCAAGGGAAAAGAATTAGAGGGAAGTCAGTAAATGAGATGATGAATATGTGACAACAATGTGCAAGGGGAAACTGAGAAGGGTTTTTACTGAAGGGTAACAGAAATAATGAAAAAAGGGTCAGCCCTTGGTTTACCCCAAAAGGGATAGAGGCCAAAAAACCCAAATGTGCTAAGAATGGAAGAAGCATAGAAGGCAAAGGATCCAGGAGAATAAGGAGAGCAAAAGCCGAAATGAATAAACACAATAAGAAAGGCCCAAGACAAAAAAATGACATGGCAGCGAAATCCAAACACCCGACGCTGTTGTACAGCCACATCAGGAGGAAAACAATAGCGGCCCGGAATGGGCTGAGGAAGAAAGGGGGGGGAAGATCACAAGAAACGACTGGAAGGGGTGAGGGGCTCAACAGGATTCAGTGTTCACAGAGAAGACAGAAGGAACTCCCGAAAGATGGAGAGGTGGTTTACACCATCAAGTGTTGGAACAATCTACGACCGAGGAAGAAGTGAAGAGACCGCTGCGAGCAGATTCGTCAAAGGGGTGGGGCTGGGTAACATCTCTCCATGGGCCCGGGGAGGAGCAAGGCACTATGTGTACCCCACAACAATCTTCAACACATCTATTGAAAAGGGCGACTACCTGAGGTATGGAAGACAGGAAATGGGCCCCAAATTTTAAAAAAAGGGGACAGACGGAATGACCAAAATACTGAAAACCCAAGAGATTTAGGGAAAAAACGAATAGAAAGGTTCCCGCATATCGAGGTGGTGTGCATCAGCAAGGGGGACACATCAAAACCCTGGGGACCACACTAAGTACCATTTTGTTACTTTTTTAGCTATGGCAACACTGGTGAAATGGTTTCTGGATGATAAATGTTGTTATGTTGCTGCCTTCACTGACAACTCTACACTGTTTTCCGTATTTACAAAACTTACACTTTTTCGTATTTTTTCAAATTTTCACCTTTTGTATTTTTAGAAATTTTTACTCAATTTTCACAGGTGAGGTAGCAGGTTTGGAAGATTATTAACACGACTGCCCGCCTGGTAGGATCCTGGCAACTGTTTGGAATTTTTTACATGAGTTATTATTAGGCCTATCACTTCCGCCATAATTTTCACCGTAGCATTTATTATGGTATCTTATCTATAAATATGGTACCATTGTGATATACACTGTACCACATGTATGACCTCTATTATATCAGGAGCTTTCCCTCTCAAAATTTTTTTTTTTTTTTTTTTTCCCGGCACCCTAGGCCTATAGTTCCCTCTAGGGTATGGCTCTGCTGTGGTTTCACACTTTTATCATTTTGGCTTTTTACTATTAATTGTTGATTAGTTCCAAGGCTGAGGGCTTTATGTTCACTGGCACAGTTTAAAGTTTATAGCACAAAAAAGAAACCGTGGGTGTCACGGAGGTGAGATCCTCCCTGCCCTACCCGGATCTCACTACAGCCCCACAACTGTCATCGTGATATCCTTAGACCATCCTTCTCCTAGATCACCACCACTCCTGTCTACTGAGATCCTACGCCTGTGCAAAAACCTAGTCTCACCACCAGTTTTACGTGAGACTAAGTTAACCTTGCTTCCTAGTCTCCCCGATTAGGAAAATTAACCCCAAAAGATTAATTTATAAGGATCATCTTTAATACCAATTTGTGGTGATTAATGAATCAGTTTATGGCTTCATCAGCCCTTGGGAAGCCTAAACAACTCCCGCCCTCTTGCTCTCTTTTTACTTTTCCAATTCACCTTTTCTGAATCCTCACATCTCATTTACTCTTTTCTCTCTAACTTCATTTACCCTTGAATTGTTATCTTCTGTATTTTTATCTGTGACTGTATCAAGTAAATTTATTACTAGTGTATTAGTTAACGTAAATAAAGTTTTCAATTTGGAATTTGAGGCTGGCTATGTCCTTTTTTTTTGCTGCCTGGTGGTCATGTCCTTGGTGCCAGATATGCCAGTACAACACAGACACACGTACCTCGGCACAACACAAATCTAAAAACAAATATATATAGTAAAGAGAATCTATTGGCTACAACGTAGTCACCACCCAAGAAGCTGACCTGTCAGCGAAGTGTAAACATGAAGTTCGCGTCACCTTAAGTCTTTGTTCTGCCATATATATTGGTATCTTTTTGCCTTTCAAACTAATTAAAGCTAAGTTATAATACTGATAATATTGTTGTAGTTGTTGAATGGTTGTGAGACTACACAACCTTCATATTAGGGTTTATTATACAGATATGTAGTAAAAAGAGACCAAATACAATCACTAGGATATATTTAGTGGAATTATTTCCGTCCTGGAACCTTGGTCCCAGTACTCCATTAACAATATCAACCTTCATCTAAGTAGGAAACGCCACTGTTGATTTTTTGATGGCGATCAGAGGTTTTCTTTAGTTAACACAAGGGAGCAAAATTTGAGAATGACCTATTGTAACATTGCAATTTGTTCATGATTGTAACCATGTATAGGAGTGTAGATGGTTCATTACCTTTGTAACTTGCCATAATTGTGACCAGATCTACCTGAGTTCATTACCTTGTAACTAGTTCAGCTATCATAACTTTGGGGTCGAGTCCCTGGACCCATTATGTACCTCTGTAATCTTTTGACTACCACCCACAGGATGGGTATGAGGTGCATAATAATGTTAAACTAACTAGCGTCTATAAGGCAACCACGCATGTAAATAGTCCTATGAATTTGGCCTTTAATACAGTGTTCCAGCTTTGAAAATCGGATGCCGATCGAATAAGGCATTTTCAAGTTATATTATTATTGTACTCAAAACTAAGTGATAAGCCACCGGGGTCATCCAGCGCTGCTTTCAAGTTATAAGCGAAAATTTTGGAGAAAGAGATGAAATTTTTTTCTGTAACTTCCGAAAATAGGAAAGCCTATTACTATTATATTTAAAATGGAAATTTTCTCATTTATATCTTACATACCAAATTTTCTACAATTTGAAGCTATTCAGAAAAAGTCAACTGAAGTTTATTTAACATTAAGGAAAGTTTCTTCCAATTTTTTTATTAACACATCGGCCGATTCCCACCAAGGCAGGGTGGCCCGAAAAGAAAAACTTTCATCATCATTCACTCCATCACTGTCTTGCCAGGGCGTGCTTACACTACAGTTATAAAACTGCAACATTAACACCCCCCCTTCAGAGTGCAGACACTGTACTTCCCATCTCCAGGACTCAAGTCCGGCCTGCCGGTTTCTGAATCCCTTCATAAATGTTACTTTGCTCACACTCCAACAGCACGTCAAGTATTAAAAGCCATTTGTTTCCATTCACTCCTATCAAATACGCTCACCATGCCAAGGAAGGAGGGTATGCCCGGGAGAGTGACGGAGTAGACCTTGTTGATTGAGTGAATTCGGCTGCCTGAATTTGACAGGGTAAGTGTGGTGCGGGCTGAGCTGAGTAGGCCTATATGTGGCAGCACCAGCATGGCATCGGAATATGAACCCAGAGTTCAATAAGGTCAACAAAATCTGAACCCAGCTGGCCATACACATGCTTGCTGGAAGTCCAAGCCCTTGCAAATAAACCTCCTTTACCCCTCCCTCCAACCCTTTTAGGCTGACCTCTGGAGTTTGCATGGAGAGGGTTCGGGGTCAACGCCCCCGCGGCTCGGTATGAGACCATTCCTCATGGTGGATCAGGGTCTGATCTGATCGTGTCACCCCTGCTTTTCATCGGGAAAATGTTGCATCTCCTGTCGAGTCTTTTACTTTCATAGGGGGTGATTTTCGTGTGCAGATTTGGTACCAATCATGTATCTCTCTCGCCTGCGTTCCAGGGAATACAGATCAAGGACCTTCAACCGTTCCCAGTAATTTAGGTGCTTTATCGTACTTATGTGTGCTGTGAAAGTTCTTTGTACACTCTCTAGGTCTGCAATGTCGCTAGCCTTGAAGGGGCCGTTAGTGTACAGCAGTATTCCAGCCTATACATTCCAGCCTATATACTCCTTGCCCTATACACGAAATCACAGCTTTCCTATCTTCATCAACATTTAACAGTTCCTCAAAATATTCACTCCATCTTCCTGACACCTCTAACTCTCCATTTAATAGCTCTCCTCCCCTCTCTTATTTTTAACTATCAAATCCACTCGTTCCCGAGTTCCCGTATAGTTCACCCTTCGCCGCCCTCGAATTAAGAGGCAACTTGATGTTTGAGGCTCCACCACTGGGGGTTTTTTAATGAGCTCTTCTGGACTGTATTCAAGTTGTCTTTGTAAAATTTTTGAAAGAATGATACTTAACAGACTGTACTATAGAATCAGAGACCAACTCTCCCCTCCCTCTATGGGTTCATGAAAGGTAAGAGTGTGCAGAATTGTATTTCCACCTTTCTCACCGCACACATCTCTACTAGTTTTACCACATTTCTTGATCTAATATCTGCATTTGATATCGCAAACAGAACTGTTATACTACATGAACTAGCCAAAATGAATATTGGTGGTAGCCTACTCTGCTGGATAATTGGATACCTGTCAAACAGAGTATCCTCTGTCCTCTACCAAGGCTTTAGAAGCGAGTCTAAAGAAATGTCACTAGGTACACCACAGGGAGGAGTTCTCAGTCCCATGCTATTTAATATTCTGATTAATCCTCTCCTAAATGCTCTACCTACCTCACCTAAACATATAGCTATAAGCTTATGCTGATGACATCTGATCCATACAACAGGGCATAAAAGATGAGTACCGTTCTTAATGAAGTTCAAGCAATTTGTAATTGACTAGGCCTCGTAATATCTGCCTCTAAAACAAAGATATTAACAAGCAAACGACATCCCCCACCCATCTATTTGCAGGGTGAAAACATTAGCTACGTTAAAACTTACAGATATCTTGGTGTAGATGAACCCTTTAACAAATCCACTATACCACAACTAAATAAAAATGCAAAGATAGACTAATTGGTCTTAAAGCTGTTGCTGGCTACAACCCCAACTAGGGTGCTAATGTGAGAATCGCGAGAATGATGTACATAGCCTATATTAGGTCCTTAATTGATTATGCTGCTCCTATGTTGATATTAGCTAGAGAAAGTTCTCTCCGACCCTTGGAGTTAATGCAAAATGAAGCTCTCAGAATTATTCTTGGCTGTCCCAAATCTACAAAGGTTCTTAATACCTGGAGTTTACCTGGAGAGAATTCCAGGGGTCAACGCCCCCGCGGCCCGGTCTGTGACCAGGCCTCATGTTGGACCAGAGCCTGATCAACCAGGCTGTTACTGCTGGCCGCACGCAGTCCAACGTACAAACCACAGCCTGGCTGGTCAGGTACCGACTTCAGGTGTCTGTCCAGTGCCTGCTTGAAGACAGCCAGGGGTTTGTTGGTAATCCCCCTGATGTATGCTGGGAGGCAGTTGAACAATCTTGGGCCCCTGACACTTATTGTGTTGTCCCTCAACGTGCTAGTGGCACCCCTGCTCTTCATTGGGGGGATGTTACATCGCCTGCCGAGTCTTTTGCTTTCATAGGGAGTAACTCTCGTGTGCAAGTTTGGTACTAGTCTCTCGAGAATTTTCCACGTGTATATAATAATGTATCTCTCCCGCCTGCGTTCCAGGGAGTACAGGTTTAGGAACTTCAAGCGTTCCCAGTAATTGAGGTGGTTTATCGCAGTTATGCGTGCCGTGAAGGTTCTCTGTACATTTTCAAGGTCAGCTTGGTATTACTAGTATCAGTGATAGGATTGTTGAGATTAACACTGTACTTGGTATTATAATGTTAAGAAATGAACCAGACACTGTCACAATGAATCTTACTAAATGTCTAGAAGTAAATACTCACAGATCTAAATGGATTGTGAAAACATGCAATTACATTAAGTTTTTCAACCTGCATGAATTGTATCACTGAGCCTCACGTGTACTACATCAACCTGAGCCTCACGTGTACTGCATCAACCTGAGCCTCACGTGTACTGCATCAACCTGAGCCTCACGTGTACTGCATCAACCTGAGCCTCACGTGTACTACATCAACCTGAGCCTCACGTGTACTGCATCAACCTGAGCCTCACGTGTACTACATCAACCTGAGCCTCACGTGTACTGCATCAACCTGAGCCTCACGTGTACTGCATCAACCTGAGCCTCACGTGTACTGCATCAACCTGAGCCTCACGTGTACTACATCAACCTGAGCCTCACGTGTACTACATCTGTAACGTGGAACCAAGGAAGAAGCCGTACTTTGGCAAAATGTATCCGTACGATGAATATCCTTAAGAGCACAGATGCGTGGCGCACAGATGCGTGGCGCACAGATGCGTGGCGCACAGATGCGTGGCGCACAGATGCGTGGCGCACAGATGCGTGGCGCACAGATGCGTGGCGCACAGATGCGTGGCGCACAGATGCGTGGCGCACAGATGCGTGGCGCACAGATGCGTGGCGCACAGATGCGTGGCGCACAGATGCGTGGCGCACAGATGCGTGGCGCACAGATGCGTGGCGCCTCTCCTCCTGTCATACTCAAGAACCTGAAACGGACAATTCTTTTTAACTTTACAACTCAAATGGTGATGAAATACCATATTTTGATTTATATAAACCTGAGCTATTAAAATTTAATCAGAAAGGATAATATTTATGATGTATTTATGTACATTAGATCGGAGGGACAGGGAGATAATTGGCTTCAAGTCTTTGACGCGCTTTTGGAGTGTAAGCAAGTTAAGTTTTAAGAAGGGATCCAGGTAAAAAAATTAGGTGGCCTTGTGTCCTATACAAAAGAAGCTCAGTGCCAGTACTGTGAGGGTTGTTATAGCTCAGTGCCAGCACTGTGAGGGTTGTTATAGCTCAGTGCCAGCACTGTGAGGGTTGTTATAGCTCAGTGCCAGCACTGTGAGGGTTGTTATAGCTCAGTGCCAGTACTGTGAGGGTTGTTATAGCTCAGTGCCAGCACTGTGAGGGTTGTTACAGCTCAGTGCCAGTACTGTGAGGGTTGTTAGAGCTCAGTGCCAGTGCTGTGAGGGTTGTTATAGCTCAGTGCCAGTACTGTGAGGGTTGTTATAGCTCAGTGCCAGCACTGTGAGGGTTGTTATAGCTCAGTGCCAGCACTGTGAGGGTTGTTATAGCTCAGTGCCAGCACTGTGAGGGTTGTTATAGCTCAGTGCCAGTACTGTGAGGGTTGTTACAGCTCAGTGCCAGTACTGTGAGGGTTGTTACAGCTCAGTGCCAGTACTGTGAGGGTTGTTACAGCTCAGTACCAGCACTGTGAGTGTTGTTACAGCTCAGTGCTAGCACTGTGAGGGTTGTTATAGCTCATTGCCAGTACTGTGTGGGTTGTTACAGCTCAGTGCCAGTACTGTGAGGGTTGTTATAGCTCAGTGCCAGTACTGTGAGGGTTGTTATAGCTCAGTGCCAGCACTGTGAGGGTTGTTACAGCTCAGTGCCAGTACTGTGAGGGTTGTTAGAGCTCAGTGCCAGTGCTGTGAGGGTTGTTATAGCTCAGTGCCAGTACTGTGAGGGTTGTTATAGCTCAGTGCCAGCACTGTGAGTGTTGTTATAGCTCAGTGCCAGCACTGTGAGGGTTGTTATAGCTCAGTGCCAGCACTGTGAGGGTTGTTATAGCTCAGTGCCAGTACTGTGAGGGTTGTTACAGCTCAGTGCCAGTACTGTGAGGGTTGTTACAGCTCAGTGCCAGTACTGTGAGGGTTGTTATAGCTCAGTGCCAGTACTGTGAGGGTTGTTATAGCTCAGTGCCAGTACTGTGAGGGTTGTTACAGCTCAGTGAAAGCACTGTGAGGGTTGTTATAGCTCAGTGCCAGTACTGTGAGGGTTGTTACACCTCAGTGCCAGTACTGTGAGGGTTGTTACAGCTCAGTGCCAGCACTGTGAGGGTTGTTATAGCTCAGTGCCAGTACTGTGAGGGTTGTTACACCTCAGTGCCAGCACTGTGAGGGTTGTTATAGCTCAGTGCCAGTACTGTGAGGGTTGTTACAGCTCAGTGCCAGCACTGTGAGGGTTGTTATAGCTCAGTGCCAGTACTGTGAGGGTTGTTACACCTCAGTGCCAGTACTGTGAGGGTTGTTACAGCTCAGTGCCAGCACTGTGAGGGTTGTTACAGCTCAGTGCCAGCACTGTGAGGGTTGTTACAGCTCAGTGCCAGCACTGTGAGGGTTGTTATAGCTCAGTGCCAGTACTGTGAGGGTTGTTACAGCTCAGTGCCAGTACTGTGAGGGTTGTTACAGCTCAGTACCAGCACTGTGAGGTTGTTACAGCTCAGTGCCAGCACTGTGAGGGTTGTTATAGCTCAGTGCCAGTACTGTGAGGGTTGTTACAGCTCAGTGCCAGTACTGTGAGGGTTGTTATAGCTCAGTGCCAGTACTGTGAGGGTTGTTATAGCTCAGTGCCAGTACTGTGAGGGTTGTTACACCTCAGTGCCAGTACTGTGAGGGTTGTTACAGCTCAGTGCCAGCACTGTGAGGGTTTTTACAGCTCAGTGCCAGCACTGTGAGGGTTGTTACAGCTCAGTGCCAGCACTGTGAGGGTTGTTATAGCTCAGTGTCAGCACTGTGAGGGTTGTTACAGCTCAGTGCCAGCACTATGAGGGTTGTTACAGCTCAGTGCCAGTACTGTGAGGGTTGTTACAGCTCAGTGCCAGTACTGTGAGAGTTGTTATAGCTCAGTGCCAGTACTGTGAGGGTTGTTACACCTCAGTGCCAGTACTGTGAGGGTTGTTACAGCTCAGTGCCAGCACTGTGAGGGTTGTTACAGCTCAGTGCCAGCACTGTGAGGGTTGTTACAGCTCAGTGCCAGCACTGTGAGGGTTGTTACAGCTCAGTGTCAGCACTGTGAGGGTTGCTACAGCTCAGTGCAAGCACTGTGAGTGTTGTTACAGCTCATTGCCAGCACTGTGAGGGTTGTTACAGCTCAGTGCCAGCACTGTGAGGGTTGTTACAGCTCAGTGCCAGCACTGTGAGGGTATTTACAGCTCAGTGCCAGCACTGTGAGGGTTGTTACAGCTCAGTTCCAGCACTGTGAGGGTTGTTACAGCTCAGTGCCAGCACTGTGAGGGTTGTTACAGTTCGGTGGGTCATTTATATTGTCCACTCACCTCTGGAACGACACCAATTGAATGATCGATGATGAGTGTATTTTTGTTTTATGGAACGCCTTACCTTTGTGGCAGACGGATTTTGTGTTAAAAATATATTTTTTACATTTTATTTAATCGCGAAAGAGAACTATTTAACATCTTGTAGGGCTTCGTGTGGTGTTCTTATGAGCATGTTGCATTAATATTGCAAAGACAAGGTACATCTCTGCAACAGTAGTCTTTCCACTGACATGACGCTCCCCTTTCAGGGCACTTCACAGGCCAAATAATGACCATCGGGCTGTATATGGTCAAAAACCTATTACAAGACGCAGCATTCAAACACGGCATTGGTAAAAATGACAGGAATAATCATTTTAACATTTTCCAGCACATAAACTTTATATGGGACAAAAGTATCAGCTCCTTCCATGCCCTTACAAAGCTGTAAGGCAAACTTAGCCTGAATAAATTACTCGGGTGTCCTGTCTGGTCTGGCAGATACCGTACAGTGCCGACGGTAACCCAACACTGCTGGAGCCGCTCACTGGCTCTGTTTGTTGCTCATTACTGACCAGTTAACTCTGAGCTTCCAAAACAATCCCCTCAATATGGCTCTTTGAAACCCACTACTTCACTTCTCAAGGTCTACACTGTGGTGCTCTAATATGTTGATCTGTCTGGGAGTGTGTACACAAGGATATATGTCTACATATATTCTGATGAGTACATCTCTTAATGTACATGCACTTAGAAAACATTTCATGTACACGTGAAGGGAATATATATATATATATATATATATATATATATATATATATATATATATATATATATATATATATATATATATATATATATATATACTTATATTGTAGCATGTGCAATACAATGGCAAACAGTCGATCTTAACAAAGCAGAACAAGACACTGATAATGAGCTAAGGATTTCCATCCCCATGTGGCTTGTTCTGCTTATATACCTGGAGTTTACCTGGAGAGGGTTTCGCGGGTCAAAGTCCCCGCGGCCCGGTCTGTGACCAGACCTCGTGGTGGATCAGGATCTGATCAACCAGACTGTTACTGCTGGCCGCACGCAAACTGGCGTTCGAACCACAGCCCGGCTGGTCAGGTACTTACTTTAGATGCCTGTCCAGTGCCTTCTTAAAGACAGCCATTTTCTAGGTCAGCAATTTCACCTGTCTTGAAAGGTGCTGTTAGTGTACAGCAATATTCCAGCCTAGATGAACAAGCGACCTGAAGAGTGTCATCATGGGCTTGTCATCCCTAGTTTTAAAAGTTCTCATTGTCTATCCTGTCATTTTTCTAGCAGATGCAGATTAATACAATGTTATGGTCTTTGAAGGTGAGATCCTCTGACATGATCACTCCCAGGTCTTTGACATTAGTTTTTGCTCTATTGTGTGGTTGGAATTTGTTTTATACATAAGAAGAACATAACAACATAAGAAAGAAGGAACACTACAGCAGGCCTACGGCCCATGAGAGGCAGGTCCATGCTACCCTCGGCTTAGACCAATGACCCACCAAGTCAGGTCACATCCATAAGGAAGGGGCACGACATCGGACCCACTAGCACAAGCTAGTCAGTTCAGCTCCACCCACCTACACCCACTCATGTATTTATCCAACCTATTTTTAAAACTACACAACGTCTTAGCTTCTATGACGGTACTCGGGAGTTTGTTCCACTCATCCACAACTCTATTACCAAAACAGTGCTTTCCTATATCCTTCCTGAATCTTAACTTTTCCAACTTAAAACCATTGCTGCGAGTCCTGTCTTGGCTAGATATTTTTAGCACGCTATTTACATCCCCTATATTTATTCCTGTTTTCCATTTATACACCTCAATCATATCTCCCCTAATTCTACGCCTTTCTAGAGAGTGCAGATTCAGGGCCTCAGTCTATCCTCATAGGGAAGATTTCTGATACATGGGATCAACTTTGTCATCCTCCTCTGTATGTTTTCCAGTGCATTTATATCCATTCTGTAATACGGTGACCAGAACTGTGCAGCAAAAATAGAAAATAATCTGGTTATCATTTTCACGATTTTTCTTGGGTAAGAAGTTGAATTTTAAGTGTTTTAATTTTGGTCTAAATGAGGCCTAACCAAAGATATATAGAGTTGAAGAACAACCTGAGGACTTCTATTATTTATACTTCATGATATGAAGCCAAGGATTTTGTTAGCTTTATTACGAACACTTATGCACTGTTGTCTTGGTTTCAGATTACTGCTAACCAGAACTCCTAAATCCTTTTCGCAATCAGTAATATTAAGATCTACATTATTTAGTTTATAAAGATTTCGTTGATGTCTGCTTGGAGTCTTGCAGTGTCTTCAATGGAGGACACTGTCATGCAAATTCGGGTGTCATCTGCAAAGGAAGACACAGCACTGTGGCTTATATCTCTGTCTATGTCAGATATGAAGATGAGGAACAAGATGGGAACGAGTACTGTGCCTTGTGGAACAGAGCTTTTCACCGTAGCTGCCTCAGACTTTACTCTATTACTACTACTCTTAGCTGTCTTCAAGAAGGCACTGGACAGGCACCTAAACTCAGTACCTGACCAACCGGGCTGTGGTTCGTACGTCAGTTTGCGTGCGGCCGACAGTAACAGCCTGGTTGATCAGACCATGATCCACCTTGAGGCCTGGTCTCAGACCTGGCCGCGGGGGCGTTGACCCCCGAAACCCTCTCCAGGTAAACTACTTTTGTGTTCCATGTTATGAAGTTATGATCCATCTGCCAACTTTTCCTGTTATTCCTTTATTAGCATTTTGTGTGCTATTACACCATGGTACACTTGTCAAAGACTTTTGCAAAGTTTGTGTATATAACATCTGCATTCTGTTTGTTTTCTAGAGCATCCAGAACCTTGTCGTAGTGGTCCAGTAGTTGGGACAGACAGGAGCGACCTGCTCTAAACTCGTGTTGCCCTGGGTTGTGTAACTGATGGGTATCTAGATGGGTGGCAATCTTGGTTCTTAGAACCCTTTCAAAGATTTTTATGATATGGGATGTTAGCGCTATTGGTCTCTAGTTCTTTGTTATTGCTTTACTGCCGCCTTTGTGGAGTGGGGCTATGTCTGTTGTTTTTAGTAACTGCGGGACGACCCCAGTGTCCATGCTTCCTCTCCATAGGATGTCAAAAGCACATGAGAGGGGCTTCTTACAGTTCTTGAATAGCACGGAGTTCCATGAGTCTGGGCCTGGAGCAGAGTGCATGGGTATGTCATTTATCGCCTTTTCGAAGTCATTTGGCGTCAGGATAATATCAGATAGGTTCGAGTCTATCAAATTCTGTCTCTTTCATAAAAAAATCATTTTGGGTTTCTTTCAATTTTATTGATGGATTTTAGTTCTTCCCGGGTTTCTTGATTTCTGTAACATTCCTTTAGCTTTAGTTCGATGTTTGCTATATCTCTGACCAGTGTCTCCCTACGTATTGCAGATATATTGGCCTCTTTTAGCCGCTCTGTTATTCTTTGCCTTCGCCTGTATAGGGATCGCCTTTATCATTCTAGTTTACATCTTCTCCTCCTTTTCCTTAAAGGAATATGCCTTGAGCAAACCTCGAGTGCCACAGAGTTAATTTGTTCTAGACATAGGTTTGGATCCGTGTTACTTAGGATATCTTCCCAGTTTATATAATTTAGGACCTTCTTTACTTCTTTACTTGGTCCCACCTTATGTTTTTGTTACTGAAGTTGAATTTGGTGAAGGCTTCCTCGTGACTGATCACATTTTGTTGGTCCGGGGCCCCGCACATACATGTCTGAACCTCTATTATGTTGTGATTTGAGTATATTGTTTTTGATATTGTAATATTTCGTATCAAATCATCATTGTTAGTGAAGATGAGGTCCACCGTATTCTCCAATCTTGTAGGATCTATTATTTGCTGGTTTAAGGTAAATTTGGTGCAGAGATTTAAAAGCTCGTGTGTGTGCGAGTTTTCATCTGAGCTGCCTCCTGGTGTTATCTCTGCTACCACATTATTTGCTGCATTCCTCCATTTTAGGTGCTTTAGGTTGAAATCTCCCAGGAGCAAGATGTTGGGGGCAGGAGCTGGAAGATTTTCCAGACAGTGATCAAAAGCTGTTCCTGGAATTGTTGGGACGTTGCATCCAGAGGCTTGTATACAACCACGATGACCAGGTTTTGGTTCTCGATATTTACTGCTAAAACTTCAACTACATCATCTGAGGCATTTAGTAGTTCTGAGCATATAAGTGACTCTGTGATATACAGGCCAACCCCTCCCCTTTTGCCTGTTCACTCTGTCGCATCTGTATAGGTTGTAGCCAGGGATCCATATTTCATTGTCCAAGTGATCCTTTATGTGGGTCTCTGTGAAAACCTCGAACATTGCGTTTGACTCTGTAAGCAGTCCACGGATGTAAGGTATTTTGTACCTTGTTAAGCTATCAGAACTTTGGGGCCCAGTCTCTGGACCCATTATGTACCTATGTAATCTGTAAATACCTTTGTAACTTGTCATGATTGTGACCAGATCTACCTGAGTTCATTACCTTTGTTACTTGCTCAGCTATCAAAACTTTGAGGCCCAGTCCCTGGACCCATTATGTACCTCTGTAATCTTTTGACTACCACCCATAATAAAGGGTGCATAATAAAGATAATAAACTAAAAACTAACGCTGGCTTTAGACCCTGTATATTTGCAAAGATGAATGTCGTCGGAGTGGTGGTATGGGGAGGGTGTCTTTTTTCCTGGCACTAATATCTATTGTTTTGGAGTGGAGGCCATTGACTGTGATTCCACTCCAGAAATGATCTGAGTTGGTGTACGATTTCTGTCATTTCCTGCCATCTTTTTTACCTTCCTGGCGCAAAAAAAAAAAACTCTCTCTCTGGAGTGGTTGTGGCTACCCAGGTTTTCCCATGGTCTGGATGTTCTGTGTCGTCTTGTACCCTTTAGGTGGTGTGCCTGGCAATATAAGTTATAGCACTGTCTTTCCTGAACTGATGAGTGGCACATTTCAGGGTGGAAAAGCTTACAGGAAGGGAGGTTGCATTTTCCTGTTGTCATATGGGTATAGCATTTTCTAGGGTGGTCAAAGTTGCATGTCCCATCTGTTTTTCCAGATGTTCCATGCCTGCAGATACCAAATGCATAGAATTTGCATAGGCCTGGTTTCTGTTTGCCTTGGTTTTTTGTGACTGCATTCCCTACTGGTGTGTGTTTTCCTATCTCATTACTATCTTCAGCACTAGTACTAACAATGGTGCCTTTACAAGTTATTTCTGGTATTTTATCTTCACTATTGGGGCATCCCCTTGTTTACTATCTCCCATAGTATTGCTAGTTTGTAACATTGGGTTTTGCATGTCCTTGTCTACACCTGTGTCCCCAATAGCGCTCTATTCTTACAGGTCAGCACACTACTGACACAGGTCAGCACACTACTGACACAGGTCAGCACACTACTCACACAGGTCAGCACACTACTGACACAGGTCAGCACACTACTGACACAGGTCAGCACACTACTGACATAAATCAGCACACTACTCACACAGGTCAGCACACTCCTTACATAAGTCAGCACACTACTCACACAGGTCAGCATACTACTCACACAGGTCAGCTCACTACTCACACAGGTCAGCTCACTACTCACACAGGTCAGCTCACTACTCACACAGGTCAGCACACTACTCACACAGGTCAGCACACTACTGACACAGGTCAGCACACTACTGACATAAGTCAGCACACTACTCACACAGGTCAGCACACTCCTTACATAAGTCAGCACACTACTCACACAGGTCAGCACACTACTCACACAGGTCAGCACACTACTCACACAGGTCAGCACACTACTCACACAGGTCAGCTCACTACTCACACAGGTCAGCTCACTACTCACACAGGTCAGCTCACTACTCACACAGGTCAGCACACTACTCACACAGGTCAGTACACTACCACACAGGTCAGCACACTACTCACATAGGTCAGCACACTACTCCACAGGTCAGTACACTACTCACACAGGTCAGCACACTACTCACACAGGTCAGCTCACTACTCACACAGGTCAGCTCACTACTCACACAGGTCAGCACACTACTCACATAGGTCAGCACACTACTCACACAGGTCAGTACACTACTCACACAGGTCAGCTCACTACTCACACAGGTCAGCTCACTACTCACACAGGTCAGCCACTACTCACAGGTCAGCACACTCTCACACAGGTCAGCTCACTACTCACACAGGTCAGCCACTACTCACACAGGTCAGCACACTACTCACACAGGTCAGCACACTACTCACACAGGTCAGCACACCTCACACAGGTCAGCCACTACTCACACAGGTCACTATATTCTCACACAGGTCAGCCACTACTCACACAGGTCAGCACACTACTCACACAGGTCAGCACACTACTCACACAGGTCAGCACACTACTCACACAGGTCAGCTCACTACTCACACAGGTCAGCTCACTACTCACACAGGTCAGCACACTACTCACACAGGTCAGCACACTACTCACACAGGTCAGCACACTACTCACACAGGTCAGCTCACTACTCACACAGGTCAGCCCTACTCACACAGGTCAGCTCACTACTCACACAGGTCAGCACACTACTCACACAGGTCAGCACACTACTCACACAGGTCACCACTACCACACAGGTCAGCTCACTACTCACACAGGTCAGCACACTACTCACACAGGTCAGCACACTACTCACACAGGTCAGCACACTACTCACACAGGTCAGCACACTACTCACACAGGTCAGCTCACTACTCACAGGTCAGCACACTACTCACACAGGTCAGCACACTACTCACACAGGTCAGCCACTACTCACACAGGTCAGCACACTCCTTACATAAGGGCAGCACACTACTCACACAGGTCAGCATACTACTCACACAGGTCAGCTCACTACTCACACAGGTCAGCACACTACTCACACAGGTCAGCCACTACTCACACAGGTCAGCACACTACTCACACAGGTCAGCACACTACTGCACACAGGTCAGCACACTACTGACAAGTCAGCACACTACTCACACAGGTCAGCACACTCTCTTACATAAGTCAGCACACTACTCACACAGGTCAGCACACTACTCACACAGGTCAGCACACTACTCACACAGGTCAGCACACTACTCACACAGGTCAGCCACTACTCACACAGGTCAGCTCACTACTCACACAGGTCAGCTCACTACTCACACAGGTCAGCACACTACTCACACAGGTCAGTACACTACTCACACAGGTCAGCACACTACTCCACATGGTCAGCACACTACTCACACAGGTCAGTACACTACTCACACAGGTCAGCACACTACTCACACAGGTCAGCTCACTACTCACACAGGTCAGCTCACTACTCACACAGGTCAGCACACTACTCACATAGGTCAGCACACTACTCACACAGGTCAGTACACTACTCACACAGGTCAGCTCACTACTCACACAGGTCAGCTCACTACTCACACAGGTCAGCACACTACTCACATAGGTCAGCACACTACTCACACAGGTCAGTACACTACTCACACAGGTCAGCTCACTTCTCACACAGGTCAGCACACTACTCACACAGGTCAGACACTACTCACACAGGTCAGCACACTACTCACAGGTCAGCACACTACTCACACAGGTCAGCACACTACTCACACAGGTCAGCACACTACTCACACAGGTCAGCACACTACTCACACAGGTCAGACACTACCCACATAGGTCAGCTCACTACTCACACAGGTCAGTACACTACTCACATAAGTCAGCACACTTCTAACACAGGTCAGCACACTACTCACACAGGTCAGCACACTACTCACACAGGTCAGCACACTACTCACACAGGTCAGCTCACTACTCACACAGGTCAGTACACTACTCACACAGGTCAGCACACTACTCACACAGGTCAGTACACTACTCACACAGGTCAGCACACTCTCACACAGGTCAGCACACTACTCACACAGGTCAGCACACTACTCACACAGGTCAGCACACTACTCACCAGGTCAGCACACTACTCACACAGGTCAGCTCACTACTCACACAGGTCAGCACACTACTCACACAGGTCAGCACACTACTCACACAGGGTCAGCACACTACTCACACAGGTCAGCACACTACTCACACAGGTCAGCACACTACTCACAGGTCAGCACACTACTCACACAGGTCAGCACACTACCACACAGGTCAGCACACTACTCACACAGGTCAGCACACTACTCACACAGGTCAGCACACTACTCACACAGGTCAGCACACTACTCACACAGGTCAGCACACTACTCACACAGGTCAGCACACTACTCACCAGGTCAGCACACTACTCACACAGGTCAGCACACTACCCACAGGTCAGCCACACTCACACAGGTCAGCAACACTCCACTCACACAGGTCAGCACACTACTCACACAGGTCAGCACACTACTCCACAGGTCAGCACACTACTCACACAGGTCAGCACACTACTCACACAGGTCAGCACACTACTCACACAGGTCAGCACACTACCCCACACAGGTCAGCACACTACTCACACAGGTCAGCACACTACTCCACAGGTCAGCACACTACTCACACAGGTCAGCACACTACTCACACAGGTCAGCACACTACTCACACAGGTCAGCACACTACTCACACAGGTCAGCACACTACTCACACAGGTCAGCACACTACTCACACAGGTCAGCACACATACTACACAGGTCAGCACACTACTACCACACCAGGTCAGCACACTACTCACACAGGTCAGCACACTACTCACACAGGTCAGCACACTACCACAGGTCAGCACACTACTCACACAGGTCAGCCACACCACACAGGTCAGCACACTACCACACAGGTCAGCCACTACTCACACAGGTCAGCACACTACTCACACAGGTCAGCACACTACTCACACAGGTCAGCCACTACTCACACAGGTCAGCCACTACTACACAGGTCAGCACACTACTCACACAGGTCAGCCACTCTCACAAAGGGCAGCACACTACTCACACAGGTCAGCTCACTACCACACAGGTCAGCACACTACTCACACAGGTCAGCCACTACTCACACAGGTCAGCACACTACTCACAGGTCAGCACACTACCACACAGGTCAGCTCACTACTCACAGGTCAGCACACTACTCACACAGGTCAGCACACTACTCACACAGGTCAGCACACCACTACACAGGTCAGCACACTACCACACAGGTCAGCTCACTACCACACAGGTCAGCACACTACTCCACAGGTCAGCACACTACTCACACAGGTCAGCACACTACTCACACAGGTCAGCTACTACTCACAGCAGCTCACTACCACAGGTCAGCACACTACCACAGGTCAGCTACACTACTTTACACAGGTCAGCCACACTACTCACACAGGTCAGCTCACTACTCACACAGGTCAGTACACTACTCACACAGGTCAGCACACTACTCACACAGGTCAGCACTACTCACACAGTCACCACTACTCACACAGGTCAGCACACTACTCACACAGGTCAGCACACTACTCACACAGGTCAGCACACTACTCACACAGGTCAGCACACTACTCACACAGGTCAGCCCTCCACACAGGTCAGCACACTACTCACACAGGTCAGCTCACTACTCACACAGGTCACACCCACTCACACAGGTCAGCTCCACTAAGGTCACACACTACTACACAGGTCAGCCCCACTACTCACACAGGTCAGCTCACTACTCACACAGGTCAGCACACTACTCACACAGGTCAGCACACTACTCACACAGGTCAGCTCACTACTCACACAGGTCAGCACACTACTCACACAGGTCAGCTCACTACTCACACAGGTCAGCACACTACTCACACAGGTCAGCACACTACTCACACAGGTCAGCACACTACTCACACAGGTCAGCACACTACTCACACAGGTCAGCACACTACTCACACAGGTCAGCTCACTACTCACACAGGTCAGCACACTACTCACAGGTCAGCTCACTACTCACACAGGTCACACTCCACACAGGTCAGCCACTACTCACACAGGTCAGCTCACTACTCACACAGGTCAGCTCACTACTCACACAGGTCAGCACACTACTCACACAGGTCAGCACTCTCACTACAGGTCACACACTACTCACACAGGTCAGCTCACCACCCACACAGGTCAGCACACTACTCACACAGGTCCCCGCACACTACTCACACAGGTCAGCACACTACTCACACAGGTCAGCTCACTACTCACACAGGTCAGCTCACTACTCACACAGGTCAGCTCACTACTCACACAGGTCAGAACACTACTCACACAGGTCAGCACACTACTCACACAGGTCAGCCACTACTACACAGGTCAGCACACTACTCACACAGGTCAGCACACTACTCACACAGGTCAGCACACTACTCACACAGGTCAGCACACTACTCACACAGGTCAGCACACTACTCACACAGGTCAGCACACTACTCACACAGGTCAGCACACTACTCACACAGGTCAGCCACTACTCACACAGGTCAGCTCACTACTCACACAGGTCAGCACACTACTCACACAGGTCAGACACTACTCACACAGGTCAGCACACTACTCACACAGGTCAGCTCACTACTCAACAGGTCAGCCACTCTCACAGGTCACCACTACTCACACGGTCAGCACACTACTCACACAGGTCAGTCACTACTCACACAGGTCAGCACACTACTCACACAGGTCAGCACACTACTCACACAGGTCAGCTCACTACTCACACAGGTCAGCCACTACCCACAGGTGCCACTACCACACAGGTCAGCACACTACTCACACAGGTCAGTACACTACACAGGTCAGCCACTCACAAGGTCAGCACACTACTCCCCCACAGGTCAGCCCACAATCACCTACTCCACAGGTCAGCCACTACTCACACAGGTCAGCACACTACTCACACAGGTCAGCACACTACTCTCACACAGGTCAGCACACTACTCACACAGGTCAGCACACTACTCACACAGGTCAGCACACTACTCACACAGGTCAGCCACACACTACTCACACAGGTCACACTCAGCTACTCACACAGGTCAGCTCACTACTCACACAGGTCAGCACACTACTCACACAGGTCAGCTCACTACCACACAGGTCAGAACTCACACTCACTCACACAGGTCAGCACACTACTCACACAGGTCAGCACACTACTCACACAGGTCAGCTCACTACTCCACACAGGTCAGTCACACTCACTCACCACACAGGTCAGCACACTACTCACACAGGTCAGCACACTACTCACACAGGTCAGCCACTCACTAAATCCACACAGGTCAGCTCACTACTCACACAGGTCAGCTCACTACTCACACAGGTCAGCTCACTACTCACACAGGTCAGCCACTACTCACACAGGTCAGCCACTACTCACACAGGTCAGCTCACTACTCACACAGGTCAGCTCACTACTCACACAGGTCAGCTCACTACTCACACAGGTCAGCACACTACTCACACAGGTAAGTCACTCACTACTACACAGGTCAGCACACTACTCACACAGGTCAGCTCACTACTCACACAGGTCAGCACACTACTCACACAGGTCGCACATATCACACAGGTCAGCTCACTGCCCCCTCCTAGCACATCAGGTCAGCACACTACTCACACAGGTCAGCACACTACTCACACAGGTCAGCCCCCCCTAAGGCAGCCACTACTACAGGTGGTCAGCCACTACTCACAGGTCAGCTCACTTCACAAAGTCGCTCACTACTACAGGTGCCATACTACACAGGTCGTTAAGGCCACTGTCCACAGGTGCCACTACTCAGGCAGCACGGGGCCATGGTCAGCTCACACTCACAGGGCCATGGCAGCCACTGCTTCATGTAACCGTGAAAGTGAGACTGTGATTTCAGCGGTCTAAAGCTGAGGATGGCACTTGGATGGCAGCTGAGGATGGCAGCACTGAGGATGGCAGCACTGAGGATGGCAGACGAGGATGGCAGCACTGGGATGGCAATGGGTGGCACTGGGAGGATGGGATGGGGACTGTGGATGACAGCACTGAGGATGGCAGCACTGAGGATGGCAGCACTGAGGATGGCAGCACTGAGGATGGCAGCACTGAGGATGGCAGTACTGAGGATGGCAGCACTGAGGATGGCAGCACTGAGGATGGCAGCACTGAGGATGGCAGCACTGAGGATGGCAGCACTGAGAATGGCAGCACTGAGGATCTCAGCACTGAGGAAGGCAGCACTGAGGATGGCAGCACTGAGGATGGCAGCACTGGGGATGGCAGCACTGAGGATGGCAGCACTGAGGATGGCAGCACAAGTTTAGGAGTAAGGGGATTCTCAATGTGTTATGTTTGAAGTCTATTACCTCAGTGGGTTTAGAGCAGGCAGCTCCTGTCTGTCCCAACTACTGGACCACTACGCCAAGGTCCTGGATGCTCTAGAAGATAAACAGAATGCAGATGTTATATACACAGATTTTGCAAAAGCCTTTGACAAGTGTGACCATGGTGTAATAGCACACAAAATGCGTGATAAAGGCATAACAGGAAAAGTTGGTAGATGGATCTATAATTTCCTAACACGTAGAACACAAAGAGTAGTAGTCAACAGAGTAAAGTCTGAGGCAGCTACTGTGAAAGCTCTGTTCCACAAGGCACAGTACTTTCTCCCATCCTATTCCTCATCCTCATATCTGACATAGACAGGGATATAAGCCACAGTGCTGTGTCTTCCTTTGCAGATGACACTGAATCTGTATGACAGTGTCCACCGTTGAAGACACTGCAAGACTCCAAGCAGACATAAACCAAATTTTTAAATGGGCTGCAGAAAACAATATGAAGTTCATTGATGAGAAATTTCAATTACTCAGATACGGAAAACGTGAAGAATTAAAATTTCATCGAGTACAAAACTAATTCCAACCACAAATAGAGCGAAAACTAATGTCAAAGACCTGGGAGTGATCATGTCAGAGGATCTCACCTTCAAGGACCATAACAATGTAGCAATTACATCTGCTCGAAAATGACAGGATGGATAATGAGAACCTTCAAAACCAGGGATGCCAAGCCCATGTTGACACTTTACAGATCGCTTGTTCTATCTAGGCTGGAATATTGCTGCACACTAACTGCACCTTTCAAGGCGGGTGAAATTGCTGACCTTGAAAATGTGCAGAGAACCTTCACCGCACGCATAAGTGCGATAAACCACCTCAACTACTGGGAACGCTTGAAGTTCCTAAACCTGTACTCTCTAGAACGCAGGCGGGAGAGATACATTATATATACACATGGAAAATTCTCGAGGGCTTAGTACCAAACTTGCACACAAAAATCACTCCGTACGAAAGCAAAAGACTCGGCAGGCGATGTAACATCCCCCCAATGAAGAGCAGGGGTGCCACTAGCACGTTGAGGGACAACACAATAAGCGTGAGGGGCCCAAGATTGTTCAACTGCCTCCCGGCTGTCTTCAAGCAGGCACTGGACAGGCACCTAAAGTCGGTACCTGATCAGCCATGCTGTGGTTCGTACGTTGGACTGCGTGCAGCCAGCAGTAACAGCCTGGTTGATCAGGCTCTGGTCAACAGGAGGCCTGGTCACAGACCGGGCCGGGGGGCGTTGACCCCTGGAATTCTCTCCAGGTAGACTCCAGGTAGTGCCATAACAATCTTGTAGGTAAATTACTTTAGAGTTATCAAAATATTTTAAGACATTTCTGTAGTAGGGCAATGGCTCTATTTTCCACACTCTATTAAAAGAGTCATTACATCTAGCTTTGGGTTTGATATTAGGAAAAGGGATCAAGAATTCTATTCAACAGTTTTCCCTTAGGGTAATTCCCAGAAATAAGAAAATTCTCCAAAATTATAGTCCTTGTGTGTGTGTGTGTGTGTGTGTGTGTGTGTGTGTGTGTTGTGTGTGTGTGTGTTTGTGTGTGTGTGTGTGTGTGTGTGTGGAGAGAGAGAGAGAGAGAGAGAGAGAGAGAGAGAGAGAGAGAGAGAGAGAGAGAGAGAGAGAGAGAGAGAGAATGCCATCTATTGCAGAAAAATCATTCCATTTTTAGAGTTTAGAGTTACCAGTCATTATTTTTACGAGTATATTTTCCTGGCGATGAGTTCCACTTCTGTGTTGACCTCTTACTCCTGCTTGTCCAGACGCCACTGCTGTGTTGACCCCTTACTACTGCTTGTCCGGACACCACTGCTGTGTTGACGCCTTGCCGCTGTTTGTCCAGGCACCACTGCTGTGTTGACCCTTTGCTACTGCTTGTCCAAGCATCACTCACCTGGGGAACTCTCTTGAAGGACGATCATCCCTCTCACAGGGTCTCCTGGGAATCACCCGTAGAGGGAGCAGCAAGGTTTATTGAGCAGTTTTTTAGTGAAAGTTTGTCCATTGATGACAAAACCAGAACATTAACGGTCAACACTACTATACCTAAGGTATTTTACACAGTATTGCTTGTGTTTTTTCTTTTTATTGTGGTTTTCCTATTATGGTTTACCATTTATTATCAGTGTAATACTGGCCTGAGTGTTGACATTGTATTTCATAGAGGTAATTATAGTGTTGTGGTCGAGTGACAACTTAAACATGACTCCTTTAATTTCCTAGTTTGTTAAAGCGAATTTATTTCAGTTTAGTTTGGGATAATGTCTCTTTTAAAGCGGAAAAACCATTATAGTAAACCATAGCTTCTCGAGGGCCTGAAAAAATAATCTTGGGTGTAATTTACAGGCCCCTAACCTTGATAGGGAGTGCAGTAAACTATAATGGGACGAAATTGTAAGGCATCTACATACGAAAATGTTGGTGCTAATGGGAGATTTTAACTTTAGACAAATTGACTGGAGCAGTTTGACAGGAAATTTGGAGTCAAACGAATTCTTGATACGATTCAGAATTGTTTTTGTGACAGAACCAACTAGAGAAAATAACCTGCTTGACTTGGTTCTTGCCAGCAGGGAATCGCAAATTAATAATCTTGAGGTTAATGATGAGGTTTGGGAAAGTGATCACAAATCACTCAGTTTTAATATATCATGGAATTACCCTAATAATGGCAATCAAGTCTCTGTCCCTGACTTCCGCTTGGCTGATTTCATAGGACTGAGAAATTACCTGGGTGGGCTGAACTGGAATTACCTGACTATGGGTCAGGTAGGTGGTGATGGTTGCCGATATGACGGTTTCCAGAGCATAGTTCTAGCTGCTCAGACAACTTATGTTCCAAATAAGTAAATCAGATCAAACAAAAAAGATCCTAAATGGATAAATAATAGATTAAAACATCTCATTGGTCAAAAAAGGGATATATAGGGAATCAAAAAAAGGGGAGGGGGGAGTTAAGAAATAAATATATTCAGTGAAAGAAAAAATAAAAAAAAGGGGAAAAAGAATTTGAAAAAAAATTAGGAAAAAGTCAAAGATATTCGAAATAACACAAAAAGGGGTTTTTTCGGTATATAGAAGTAAAATTAGGGAAAATGGAAAAAATTGTCAGGTCAATCCCAAAGTGATAAAAATTTGTAGAATTTTTAACCTTCCTCTCAGTTTTAAATGGAAGATACTAGCAATATTGAAACAATAAATTAAAAGGAAAAAAGAACGATAATAAACAGCGATTAGGGGCCAATGACATGGCTGTGGTTTTTGGGGTTTTTTGCTGCCGAAGTAACACCCCTTTATCAGACCCCGATCCCCATGAGGGGCCCGGTCTCAGAAATGACCCAGGGGGGGACCCCCCCCCCCTCCCCCTAAACTCCGGTGTTCTATTTTTTAAAAATTTTTGATCCATCTGGGCCCCTTTTCCCGTTATTCCTTTATCACACATTTTGTGTGCTATTCACCATGGTCACCGTAAAAAGGGGGTTTTTTAAAATTGTTAAAACTTCATTCTGTTTGTCTTTAAGCATCCCGGACCTTGTCATAGTGGTCCCGTAGTTGGGACAGACAGGAACGACCGTCTAAACCCCTGTTCTGGGGGTTTTAATTTTAAAAAGGGATCTAATGGTGGCAAAATTTCTTTTAGAACCCTTTTAAAGATTTTTTGATATGGGACGTTAGGGAAAATTTGGGGGGTAGTTCTTTGCCCCTTTTCTTTCTGCCGCCTTTTGGGGGGGAAAAACTGTTGTTTTTAGTAACTAAACCCCCGTGTCCATGCTCCCCCCATAGGGTGTTAAAAAAGTGATAGGGGCTTCTTGCGTTCTTTATGAACACGGTTCCATGAGTCTGGGCCTGGGGGCGGAGTGCATGGGCAGTATTTTCGCCTTTTTCAGTCAAAATAATGTTAGATAGGTTTGTGTCATCAAGTTCTGTGGGCCCCTATAAAAAAACATTTAGGCATCGACTT
>WNWK01026181.1:0-27685 GCA_009830355.1 Cherax destructor
GACACCAAATACTATATTGGAATCTTTTGAAAGAGCGCCTTAGGTAATGTTCTCTCAATGGTAAACAACGCTTCACTGGCGTCCTGCGCTTGCGTGAGCAGGCGGACACGTCTAATACCTTTCGGTAACCGAGGAATTTTTCTAACCGATTACGAAAACACGTTTCGAAAGCTTACGTTAACGGAACCTTTCGTTAACCGAGGGTCCCGTATCTCCAAGCACTGGTTTACTTTTGAAGCCTGCGAATGGAAGCCATCATGCATGATGTTACCCATTGTATGATCCTCTCCAAGCACTGGTTGTGAAGCATTTGAAGCTCTGCACTGAAGCCATCATGCTGATGTTACACTGTATGATCCTCTCCAAGCACTGGTGTAAGTATTTGAGCCTGACCGGAAGCCATCTGCATGATGTTACCACAGTATGATCCATCTCCAGTCCTTGGTTGTGAGGCATTTGAAGCCTGCATGAAGCCATATGCTGATGTTACCCAAGTATGATCCTCTCCGTCACTTGGTTGTGGAGGCATTTGAAGCCTGCACTGGAAGCCATCACATGATGTTATCAAGATTGTCAGTCTTGTCAAAGGACAGCACTAAACATGCAGCTATTTCATGAATTATGTGAGGATGGAGAGACTGAATATTCAGGCCTACTTTATCACCAGAATTGAGAGGTTTTTATGTAAAATGTTCTGAATTGAGTTTGGGCTCTCAAAACTGAACTCAGTTTTCTGGTTGATCAAAGTTTGTCCTCGCGAGGTATGTTATCAAACTGCTCTTGGTTGCACATCTTGCATATTTAGTGACATCTTTGGGTATGTGAATGTATTGATCGGAAAGTAGAACAAATCACGTAGACTGTTATACAAGCATGATAGTTACTTTCCTGAAAACGCAGTGTTAAGTGAATCCGTGTTTGATAAACTTAAGAACTTATGGAAAATAAGGCATGTTCAGGCATCCCCAAAATCCAAACTTCTTTTAGTCTCCAAATCTTCCAAAATAATAATGTAATTATTGTTCATTGTCATTATGTTTAACCCTTTGACTGTTTTGGCGTATATATACGTCTTACGAGCCACTGTTTCGGACGTATATATACGTGGAACCTCGACTTACGTTGTTATCATCTTACGTTATATTCGATATCCGTTACTTATAACGTAATAAATTTGAATCGACATCCGTTGATTGATTCGTCTACTGCTTCGGCCGGACCTGTCGCTTGGAGCCCAGCTAAAGCGCGCACTCCAGGGAGCGTCAGTGTGCATATTTAAAGCGAGAGCCACACCCACCCACCCCACGCATTCCTCCAGTGCTATTGTCATTATTCCACTGTTTTTAGTGCTTGCAACTGCTAAATAAGCTACCATGGTCCAAGGAAAGATCCTAGTGCTAAGCCTGTGGAAAGAGGAACAGAAATATATGTAGATAGAACTGAAGAAGGAGATTAGAAAAATATGAAAGTGGAGGCGTATCGAGTGAGCTGGCCAGGCTGTATGGTAAACCCTATTCTACCATCTATACCATTGTGGATAAGAAATATTTAAGTAAAATCAAGAAGCTGTTGTTGCAAAAGGTGCTCTGTGATCAAAAACACAGACCACAAGTGCTGGAAAATGTGGAAGGTTGTTGTTGGTGTGGATCAACGAGAAACAGTTAGCAGGAGATACTGTTTCGGAGGAATAATATGTGAAAAAGCAAGGCGTTGCATGATGATCTCCCTTAAGAAAATGCCCACCCAGTGAAGTGAGCGAATTTAAAGCCAGCAGGCTGGTTTCAAAATTTAAGAGCGTACATGGGTTAGGTTGTGAGAAGACTGGTGGGGAGCCAGTTGTGACAAAAGTGCGGCTGAAAAATATGTGCCGAATTCCAGGAGTACATAGAGGCTGAACAATTCCTCCCCCAACAAGTGTTTAATGTGATGAAACAGGCCTGTTTTGGAAGAAAATGCCCAACAAGGACCTACATTACCTCAGGAGAAAAGACAGCCAGGACATGCCTATGAAAGACAGGCTAACTTTTGATGCTTTTGCCAATGCCAGTGGTGATTGCAAAGTGAAGCCTTTACTAGTGTATCTTTTGAAAATCCCGAGTGTTTGGCAGATCGCGGTGTCAGCAAATCTAACTTGTGTGTGATGTGGAAGTCAACAAAAAGGCTTGGGTCACAAAGGACTTTTCTTAGATTGGTTCAATGAAGTGTTTGGCCCCAGTGTGAAGAAATATCTATTGGACAATAATTTGCCACTTAAGTGCCTCCTGATAATGGAACAACTCCTTGTCATCCTCCAAACTTGGTAGAGAAAATTGTGGAGGAGTTTAAATTCATCAAAGTGAAGTTCTTGCCCCTAATACCACTCCTCTCCTCCAGCCCATGGACCAACAGGTCATTTCCAACTTTAAAAACTCTATACCAAAGCAATGTTTCAAAAGTGCTTTGAGTGACCAGACATGAACATCCCTAAGAGAATTTTGGAAAAACATTTCCATATGCTTAATGTACACCTTATAGGTAAGGCTTGGGAGGGGATGACTACCAGGACTTTGAACTCGCCCTGGAGAAAATTGTGGCCAGACCGTGTCCTAGAGAGGATTTTGAAGGTTTTGGGGCTGGAGCCTCAGAACCCCGAGCCTGAGCCTGAGCACTGTTTTGGAAGGAATTGTGGAATTAGCAGAGTCTTTGGGGTTAGAGGTGAGTGGTGAGGATGTGGAACAGTTGGTGGAGGAGCACAAGGAAGAGCTAACCACGAAGATCTGCAAGAGCTTCACAGCAACTGGAACAAGAGACAGAGGTCGGACAATGGTTGAGGAGGAGGGAGGTGGAACAAAATGGAAGAATGTGCCTTCTTCAAGGATTAAGGACATTTGTGGAATGTGGAGCAAGGTGCAAGATTTATGATGAATATCACCTAACCACCTGTAATGCAGGGCGTGCTGGCACCTGACAATGCACGATGGTGTTCATTTCAGGGATGTGTTAAAGAATCCAGACAAGAGCTCCCTGGACAAATTTATTGTTAGAAAGAGTCCAGGACTCTCAAGCTGTCCTGAATTCAAAAAAAAATGGGTAAGCAAAAGGACTTTGCAGTGTTAATGGAAGGATTTCCCTTGAGCACTAGCATCTCTCCATTCTCCCTCACGTCCTCCACTCATCAACAACTCTTCAATAAATGAAGTGACATTTTGTCAATATTTGCATTAAGATTTATGTATTCTTTTATTAAATTATTTATTATTTAAATGTCCAAAGTTCTAAAAATATTTTATTTACTCTTTTGGAAGTCTTGGACGATTAAATTTATTTCCATTATTTCTTATGGGAAAATTGATTCGTGTTACGATTGCTCGTCTTAAGAAATGCCTCTCTGACGGATTAAAACGTAAGTCGAGGCAACCACCAAAATCTAGGGCTTCAAATCAAAGGGAGAAAGCTGGTAGGCCCACATATGAGAATGGGTGTGTGGTCATGTGCGCAGTATAAAAAAATAATGCCGCATGCAGTGCATAATGAGAGAAAAAAATTCAGACCGTTTTTGGATTAAAACGCTCATTTTTGGGGTGTATTTTCATAGAATTTATTTGTACTTTTTATGATCTCATTTGATAGACTGGAAACCATACAACAGAAATATAGATGATTTTGATTAGTTTCATGATGAAAATGACCGAAATTGAGCTCAAAGTATGGGAAACGTTTGATTTTTGCAAATGTTCAAGAGTAGCACCACACCACGCGGCCCCAATAAAATCAATTGGGGTGTCTAATATTCATTCACAAGTAACTGATATTATTTATACCATTTTTACAATAATGCAATAGTCTGCATAACCATAAATCTTCTATTTTTGTGTGAATAAAAAATCAAAATAGAAAGCAAGAGTAATATAAGGGGGGCCTAAAGACATGACTAATGAACAGATAACATCTTATTTTAGTGCCAGGAATGTCTGCATTGTTTATTCTGGACCCTATTTTGAAATTGACAACTTTTTTACTTTGCATGAAATTGGCCAAATTGCCAAATACTGAACACTTTATTGGGTAGTTGAAATCGGTAAATTGGTGGTTTCTTGTACTCAATTGATAGAAGAAATGGAGTTCTAAAGAAATATCTATGAGTTTGGTCGACTGGAACAATGGAATTTACCAAAATAAGCTCAAAGTCGGCAAAATTGCCGATCGTTACACCTGAGATCACTATCTTCATGAGAGTGTAATTCCGTACGTTTTCCATCAAATTTCATAATTTTGGTGTCATTACAAACAGGAAAAGATTCTCTATCATTCCATAAGAAAAAATAATTTTTTTTTTAAATTTTACGACAACAGGAGAGCACTCAGGATTGGGGGTTGCGACAGTTAAAGGGTTAACCCCATGAGGGTTCAGACCCCTGATCTGAAACTTGTCCACAGGGTCCAACAATTTTCCCAAAACAAATTTTGCAATTTGTTTTCTTATGAAATACTAGAAAATCTTTTTCTAAAGTTAATATAACAAAAAGTATGAAGTTTAACCCTTCGGGGGTCGACAGGCCTTCTTAGAAATTCGTTCTCAGGGTCAAAAAATATTAGAAAAATTTTTTTTTTATGAAATATTTTTTTTTTTAAAACTAATAGGCTAAACAAAAAAATTTTGCGATCAATACTTACTGAGATATAGAGGCTTGAAGTTGACAGAAATTGAACCGCTTATGGCAACATCGCTGGCTGCCGCTCAGCCGCTAAACATTTATTTAGTTTTTTTAGTTTTCTTTTTTAATTTTTTTTTTCAAATAACTTTTATGGCCTGTGAGACCAATATAAGTGCTGTTTTTCAAATATTCACTCGTTGTATACAACACAACAACCACATAAAGTTAGTTCTCATTATATTGTTTACAAAACATATTTACAAAAATAACCAGTAAAATATTGTTTATTATTCTTTTTCAATCATAGAGTCACTGGACATGTTCGAAGTTCTGCAGCTTGTTGAAGTCTTTGAAATATTGTGTCAGACACGTGGTGTTTACCTCCTCACACATAAACGAGTGTCTTTGAATTGTTGTTGGCATCTTTTTTTATGACAGAATAACCCTCTTCTGAGCCTTTTTCTTGCAAGCAGTAGCAAGGTTTCATTAGGAAGTGCTCACCAGGCTTCAGATGAGAGGGTAGTTGTTGAATTTCGGGCGGTTTTCTATGCAGTGTTATGACTTGGTACGTACTGGTGATTATTTGTCTGATCACAGACAAACAATATCGCCATATGGTGGTTTGTTTGTGGTCTTCAACTTATACATATTATAAGCATTGAGCATGGAAATGTCCAGAATATGGAAAGAGAGTTTTAGTACCACTTATAACTCTTGCAACACAATCAGCAAACCCAATCGCATGTCACATTTGTCCACTGAACGCATATTGAGGGTGTAGTCCATCACAGCTGCAGGTTTTAGAATGGGTTCATTGGCTCTCTATTCTGCCTGCCAGTGTCTGCCATTTCATTGGGTGAACTGATAACAACAGTGGACATCTCGTTTGTCATGCCACCGAAATGCCATGATGTCATTGGCAGAGGAAGGAAAGTCTCCCTGAAAATAGGGTGTAGATATGACTTATAGTGAATATCAGAGTGGTGCCATAGTATACAGGTAAGATAATAAATGTTAAAGTGGAAACTAAGGCTGAAGTGTTAGGCATAACGAGTTTTGTGTTTGAAATCAGTCGCCGGGTCCTTACCACGCAGGTCAGCTGTATTGATAATCTTTCAACTGCTAGTGTACCTGACCAAAATCTAGTGATTACATTGGTATAAAAGAATTTCTATCGAAATACGAATAGGGGCACAATCTTGAGGAAACACATAAAGTGTCCAGCTCGAAAAAAATACGATAAACAGTGTCGAGTTGTGAGTTGTCAGTGAACGATTTCAACAACATAAGACCGTATATCATCCAGTCAACCATAGTGAAAAACAGCATTTGTGGTGAGAGAAAACAACTAGAAAACTAAACCCAGTGCAGTGAACCATAAGTGCCTAAAACTCCAGGTGGTAAACCAGGGAGCTGACGTTAACCAGGGTGCCAGAGGTAAACAGGGTGCCAGAGGTAAACCAGGGTGCCAGAGGTACCGCCGTCCATCATAGTAGGAGCTGTCAGAAGCACCGGATTTCTCCAACACGCAAGTTATACTTTTTGTATCAAACTGATCATTATTACTCTGTTTAATCATCTTCCAGTAGTCTGTCTCACATAACCCAAATAATCCCTACAGGATTCATTAAAAGAAGTGATACTGGATTTCGTAAGAACCAAGAAATAAGGGAACCAATGACTGGATTCAAAACTGGAAGTTTTAGGTGCCCCTAACACCCAAACGGATTTGTTGAAGAAGAAAATAAGGTATCCTTGACCGGATTCAATAAGCGGACGGGGTTCTAGGTGGCCTTATCAAACACCCAAACAATAACTTAAAGTGGTAAGATTGTCCCAAACACTTACACATGCAAATAAAATAGATACGATACAAATAGATGGATCACCACTTCAGGGAACTTATTAGTAGAATATACAGTAAAACAACCAACAAAATCAACCATGAAAACCTGTGTAGTATGCAACCAAACAAACAAACATTCCACTGGATGGATTACATGCTACTTCTGTGGTAAATGGACCCATGCTCCTTGTGCAGGCATTCAGGAATCTACTACACGAGATATTAAACCAGGGATGTGTTTTTGGGTATGCCCAAATGAAACTGAACTGTGGAATAAAATCACAATGATATTAAAAGATGACAACATCATATCGACCTTCATAAAAAACATAACAGCATTCTATAACAGTTGGGAAAGTAAAAAATCTGGGCCAGATGGTGCTATCGCCCCTGGTACAGATGTTGCCCTGGTAGACAATAACTGTAAGAACGGAAAAACAAATGATGGTGACCTGAAGGGGGACAGGAGCTCTAGTGGGGAAACAGGTGTAGACAAGGACACACAGAAACCAATGTTACAAACTAGCAATACCATGGTAGATAGTAAACAAGGGGATGCCCTAGTTAATACTGAAGATAAATTACCAGAAACAACTGATGAAGGCTCCATTGTTAGCACTAGTGCCGAAGATAGAAATGAGACAGGAAGGCACGCACCAATAGGGAATACAATGGGGAACACAGTCACACAAAACCAGGTCAAATGGAAACCAGGCCTATGCAAATATTATGCACTTGGTATCTGCAGGCATGGAATATCAGGGAAAACAGATGGGACATGCAATTATGATCACCCCAGAAAATGCCATGCCCATATGACAACAGGAAAATGCAACTCCCTTCCTGTAAGCTTTTCCATCCTGAAATGTCCACTCATCAGTTCAGGAAAGACAGTGCTATAACCTATATTGCCAGGCCACCACCTAAAGGAACGACACACAGAACATCCAGACAAGGGAAAACCTGGGTAGCCACAGCCACTCTGGAGAGAGATTTTTACGCCACCAGGAAAGAAAAAAAGCTGGCAGGAAATGACAGAAATCGTACACCAACTGAATCATTTCTGAAGTGGAATCACAGTCAATGGCCTCCACTCCAGAACAACAGATATTAGTGACAGAAAAAAAAGACCCCCCCATACCACGAATCCAATGACATTCATCTTTGCAAATATACAGGGTCTAAAGCCAGCAATGAACAAGATACCTTACATACGTGGACTGCTTACAGAGTCAAATGCTACACTTGCACCTTGCACAGAGACCCACATAGGGATCACTGGACAATGAAATATGGATCCCGGGCTACAACCTATACAGATGTGACAGAGTGAACAGGCAAAAGGGGGGGTTGGTCTGTATATCACAGAGTCACTTGTATGTTCAGAACTACTAAATGCCTCAAATGATGTAGTTGAAGTATTAGCAGCAATGATCGAGAATCAAAACCTGGTCATCGTGGTTGCATACAAGCCTCCAGATGCAACGTCCCAACAATTCCATGAACAGCTTCTGAAAATTGACCACTGTCTGGAAAACCTTCCAGCTCCTGCCCCCAACATCTTGCTCCTGGGGGACTTCAACCTAAGGCACTTAAAATGGAGGAATATTGCAAACAATGTAGTAGCAGAGATAACACCAGGAGGCAGCTCAGATGAAAACTTGCACACACAACAACTTTTAAATCTCTGCACCAAATTCACCTTAAACCAGCAAATAATAGAGCCTACAAGATTAGAGAATACACTGGACCTCATCTTCACCAACAATGATGATCTGATACGAAATGTCATCATATCAAAAACAATATACATTGGACCCCTGGTTTTTGTTATTTTTTCGTTCCAGAATGATGTTCAAGTGCCATTACTAAACGAATTTATTCCCATAAGGAATAAAGTAAAGTAAACTAGTCCTTTTAGACCCCAAAAACACACTTATAAAAGCATTTAAAAAAATACACTTACATAAAAGGGCGAGTATCAAGCAGGACGAACACCGGGGTCCACTGTACGTACTCAGATCACAACATAATAGAGGTCCAGACATGTATGCGGGGAGCCCCATATCGACAAAATGTGATCAGTCGCGAGGGAGCCTTCTCCAAATTCAACTTCAATAACAAAAACATAAGGTGGGACCAAGTAAACCAAGTCCTAAATGATATAAACAAGAAAGATAGCCTAAGCATCATGGATCCTAACCTATGTCTAGAACAAATTAACTCTGGCACTTGAGGTTTGCTCAAGGCAAATTCCCTTAAGGAAAAGGAGGAGCAGATGAAAACTAGAGAGAGGCGCTCCCTATACAGGCGAAGGCAAAGAATGATGCAGCAGCTACAAGAGGCCAATATATCTGAAATACGTAGAGAGGCACTGGTGAGAGAAATAGCAAACATCGAATTAAAACTAAAGGAATCTTACAGGAATCAAGAAATGTGAAAAGAACTAAAAGCAATAAATGAAATTGAAAGAAACCCAAAGTATTTCTTTTCTTATGCCAAATCAAAGTCCAGAACAACATCTAGTATTGGGCCCCTACTTAAACGAGATGGGTCCTTACACAGATGACAGCAAGGAAATTAGTGAGTTACTAAAGTCCCAGTATGACTCAGTTTTTAGCGAGCCGCTAACCAGAATGAAAGTCGGAGACCTAAATGAATTTTTTATGAGTGTGTGTTGCGTATCTTGAAGTATACGCAATGAGAATTTTATATTTCATATATATCTATTATCATATAAGTTTATATTAGAGATATTTTCAGTAATAGCTAAACTAAAAATATCTTACTTTATAAACTTGTATACTTAGTTGTGTAAATAGGATGATATATGACGATAGCTAACTAGCTATCCGGTCGTTATGAAACGTCAGGTATTCCCGTCTTGAAGCCACGTCAGCACACCTAAGGTTTTGGCCACCGGCCTGACCCAAGGCAGTCTTCGCTTGCTCTCTGAGGGAGAACAAACTTCCCCTACCTTGTGGAAGTTTATTACCTCGTTTGTTAGATTAACACTTCTTGCTTCTCTCGAGGATATTTGTCTCTAGCTCCACCCTGAGCAAGTCTACATGTGCTACGATATTAGAGACGCTGATGTTTGTCTCTAGCTCCACCCTGAGCAAGTCTACTTGTGCTAAGATATTAGAGACACTGATGTTTGTCTCTAGCTCCACTCGGAACGACTCAGTGTATATTAATTTAGTGAAGACAGTGTTATCTAGTTCCAACTATATTAAGAACTAATTTAAGGTATAAGAGATATATTATATTAGTGAAACTAACTGGATGGTGTTTAAATATTGATTTATTTTACTAAGTAATGTTACACTTAGTATTTGCCCAATAAAAATCTTGGTAAAATATTGTGTGCATTATATCCATTCCTGATTATTATGAGAAGCACTAATTCAGAAGCAATCAACTGGCCTGAATCGTAATAGAGTGCCACAGAACTTGGTAGACACAAGCCTATCTGACATTACCCTGACGCCAAATGACTTCGAAAAGGCAATAAATGACATGCCCATGCACTCCGCTCCAGGTCCAGACTCATGGAACTCTGTGTTCATCAAGAACTGCAAGAAGCCCCTATCACATGCTTTTAACATCCTATGGAGAGGTCATGGACACTGGGGTCATCCCGCAGTTACTAAAAACAACAGACGTAGCCCCATTCCACAAAGGGGGCAGTAAAGCAATAGCAAAGAACTACAGACCAATAGCGCTAACATCCCATATAAAAATCTTTGAAAGGGTTCTAAGAAGCAAGATCGCCACTCATCTAGATACCCATAAATTACACAACCCAGGGCAGCATGGGTTTAGAGCAGGTCGCTCCTGTCTGTCCCAACTACTGGACCACTACGACAAGGTCCTGGATGCTCTAGAAGACAAACAGAATGCAGATGTTATATACACAAACTTTGCAAAAGCCTTTGACAAGTGTGACCATGGTGTAATAGCACACAAAATGTGTGATAAAGGAATAACAGGAAAAGTGAGTAGATGGATCTATAATTTCCTAACAAGTAGAACACAAAGAGTAGTAGTCAACAGAGTAAAGTCTGAGGCGGATACAGTGAAAAGCTCTGTTCCACAAGGCACAGTACTCGCTCCCATCCTGTTCCTCATCCTCATATCAGACATAGACAGAGATATAAGCCACAGTGCAGTGTCTTCCTTTGCAGATGACACCCGAATCAGCATGACAGTGTCCACTATTGAAGACACTGCAAAACTCCAAGGAGACATCAACCAAATCTTTAAATGGGCTGCAAAAAACAATATGAAGTTCAATGATGAGAAATTTCAATTACTCAATATGGAAAACATGAGAAAATTAAAATCTCATCAGAGTACAAAACAAATTCCAACCACACAACAGAGCAAAAAAACTAATGTCAAAGACCTGGAAGTGATCATGTCAGAGGATCTCACCTTCAAGGACTATAACACCATAGCAATCGCATCTGCTAGAAAAATGGCAAGATGGATAATGAGAACCTTCAAAACCAGGGATACTAAGCCCATGTTGACACTTTTCAGGTCACTTGTTCTATCTAGGCAGGAATATTGCTGCATACTAACTGCACCTTTCAAGGCAGGTGAAATTGCTGACCTAGAAAATGTGCAGAGAACCTTCACGGCACACATAACTGGGATAAACCACTGGGAACACTTGAAGTTCCTAAACCTGTACTTCCTAGAATGCAGGCAGGAGAGATACATTATTATATACACTTGGAAAATTCTCGAGGGATTAGTACCAAACTTGCAAACGAGAGTCACTCCCTACAAAAGCAAAAGACTCGGCAAACGATGTAACATCCCCCCAATGAAAAGCAGGGGTGCCACTACCACGTTGAGACAACACAGCATACATCAGGGGGATTACCAACAAACCCCTGGCTGTCTTCAAACAGGCACTGGACAGGCACCTAAAGTCGGTACCTGACCAGCCAGGCTGTAGTTTGTACGTTGGACTGCGTGCAGGTAGCAGTAACAGCCTGGTTGATCAGGCTCTGATCCAACATGAGGCCTGGTCACAGACCGGGCTGCAGGGGCGTTGACCCCTGGAACTCTCTCCCGGTATACTCCAGGTATAAACGTCTGCACTTGACCTCTACGAGTGTCTACATCAAACCTAGGCATATGCTTACGATTTCAACGCACTGTACCGCACACATCTGTCATGCTCACTTGCAAAAAATCACTGAGGGAGGGGCTTGTGTACCAGTTATCAGTATACAGTAGGGCCCCACTTTTTGGCGTTTCGCCTTTCGGCGTTCCGTTTGTGAGGGAAAAGTCCATAGATGGGAGTAATGAAAGTGTGAATGTCTGTATGGTGATAGTTTGTGTGGTAGTCTGCTTGTTAAGGTAGGGTGAGTGTCTAGCTCCAGCTATCCCCCTCCTTTTTCCACCCGGTGAGAGGTGAAGTGTGTGGCTCATGTCAGAGGTGTTTTCACTTGACTGACCACTCCCGACTCCACTGTAGGTCTTCACAGCTACTCCTGTCTTATTTTATGTTAGAGTTTCACTTGTGATTTTGGGTAACTTAATTCTGCTCTGCCCTGCCTTGTCTTATTGTAAAGTAATTTGTTTAAATGTCTCACCATTTCTTTTAAAGGCCTTATGCCTACTATGAGAGTGATTATGAGTGGTGAGTGATTGTCTTGTAATTTCTTTGCAGTCTTCTGGACCAGTATGGGTCATCTGGCACAAAGCAGAGTGGGTTTGCTGGAATTATCTCAAATGAGACCAAGAGACATAATCTCCAACTGTTATTTATCAACTGTGGTTCCTCTAGAACCAAACAACCCAGGCAACTGTGATTCACCCGTGGACGACACCTGAGTCCCTGGTACCTTGGTTAATACCCTTTATCGGGCAGGAAAATATTAATGTTGTCCTGAACACGTGTTTTTTGCGCGTGTCATCCTACTCCCCAGGGCATCTAGGTTCCCGTTCTCTATTTCTGACCAATCACAAGCCTTCTGTGAGTCGCTCCAGCTAAGTAGAACGGCGTCTGCTCGCTTCCCATTGGTTGAAAGACCAAAATGTAAACACTTGCAGCTGGCGTCGCCCAGAGCCGGATTTTCCCTCTACAAACACTCATATACACTGTGATTATACTCTCTACAATGTTGGTATGTACTGATTGTTGTGTCTAATGTGTAAATAAATAGTTTAGGCATATTTGGAGATATATGTAAACTGTTTGTGAAGCATAATATGAGTGCACCATGCAACTGAAAAAGTGCAACGAAAAGGAACATAATAACATGTTCACTGCGACATGTCCCAATTTGAAATTTCAGTAAATAAATATTTATATAAAAATTTCTAATGCATATATGAATTTTATAGTGGTCTGGGTGTGTACAGAACATTTTTATTGTCCTTCCCAGATCAATGAGAATTTGTTTTACGGTGCTTCCTCCAAAGAGAAGTCCAAATATGTCTGCATTTGGGAGGAAAGTGACTCAGATCAAGAGCCAGAAGACCTGGAATTGCTTGACAGTGGTGATGAATACATGCCACCAGATGCACAGGTATCAAGTGATGAGGAGGAGGAAGAGGGCCACCCAAAAGCCTAAATTAGACAAGAAAAAGAAAGGTATTACGGTCGAGAGTACCTGATGAAGAAGATCTTCATGATGAGCTTGCTGTTCAAGCTGAGACTGGCTGGAACAAGATTGACATCAATAATGACCCTTTGACTGTATACAAACATGGAAAGCCTCCTGCAATTATGTGTCCTTTTGATTATTTTAGCCAGTTTTTACCCTAAATATGATAGACAGCATCACATTTCAAACAAACTTGTATGCCAAGCAAAAAACATAGATACTACTTTTGTTACTGATTCTGAAGAAATCATGAAGTTCATAGGTATTCTGTTGTTTATGGGTATTTGTCCATACCCATCCATAGATGACTATTGGGCAAGTGGAACTAGGGTACCCAGGTTACAGAAGTCATGTCATCTAAGAGGTTTAGGTTGCTTAGGCGTACAATTCATTTCAATGATAACACACAAAAGCATAAGGACAGATTCCACAAAGTAAGGCCTCTTTACACTGCACTAACTAATGCTTGTTTGAAAGTTCCAGCTACACCCAGACAGTCTATTGATGAAGTCATGGTTGGTTTCAAGGGAAAAACCGCTGGAAACCTAAGGCGTACATCAAAACCAAACCTGACAAGTGGGGTTTCAAACTATTTTGTCGTCAAGTGAAGATGGAATCATACATGATATAATCATGTATGAAGGCAAAACGACTTTTGACAACCATCCCATAAAGCTGCCAGATGAAGAAACTAAACTACAATAAGTTCAAAAATTGTTCTGGTACTTGCAACAACTCTCAACGAAAGAAAGACATCAGCAATCTATGCTGATAATTTCTTTTCAAGTCTACCTTTGGTCAAGGTACTAAGAGACAAGTATAACTGCAGATACACTGGAACAGTACGTGAAAATAGATGTGGTAAGCCAGAACTGATGCCTGTCAAACAAATGGAAAGAACATAGTGCCCAGGGGCACTTTTGACTTCAAAACAAATGATGGTATCCTTGTTGTAAGGTGGAAGGACAACAAAAGCTGTGACTTTAGTGACGAATGATGTGGGAGTGGAACCTGTGACTCTTATTGAAAGATATAACAAGGAATCTAAGACTAAAGACAACTTCCAGTGCCCTGCAGTCATCAAGAACTATAATGCACACATGGGAGGTATTGACAAAAGTAACTGTTGGTAGTATGTACAAAACGCCTATGAAATCTAACGTTGAGTACATGCGGCTGTTTGCCTATGTTCTTGATCTTGCTGTTGTGAATGCATGGCTTCTTTACTGCCGTGATTGTCGGTCACTAAACACCAAATGCATACCACTGAAGCCATTCAGGCTTGAAATCTCTGTCAGTGCAAGATCAAAGGACAAAGTTTAGGGCGCGCAACATGAGAACAAGTTCATCAAGTAATTCCACGGTAGCGATGATAATGGTTTGTCAACCTTGCAAGTGCCATCTCAGTCAGTACCAACGTGCAGAAAGGCCTGATGACAGTGTGAGGTTTGATAAAACGCTAGCTCACTGGCCAGCACTAGGCAAGACACTTTCATGCAAGTATTGCAGCACAAACAAAATCATGTCAATTCTGCATTTTTCTGTACCATATGCAAAGTAAATCTATGCATCAAGAAGGACAAAAATTGCTTCACAGCCTTTCATTATAGGAATTAGTGATCTAGAATGATTGTTCTTTCTCAGGAAATTCAGGAATATGGATTTGAATGTTTTTCTCTTTCTGATGTGCCCATTGCTCTTTGGTTCATTTTTATATTTTTTATACTTACACAATGTTTGGAAACAAGTTCCATTTATGTTTTGATATTGTCTATTTGTATAATAAAATGAAAAATACTTATTGGAGTGTTTTATTAACAATTGCAAATTTGCAACATTCAGATTTTGACACCCTTTACCGGCCGAGGACCATATATAAGGGGTCTTGAATATTGCATTGCGCTTAAATTTTTCAAATTCCATTTATATGGCCTCATTTCCCTTACACTGAGATACTCTATCCACTCATAGGAAATATATTTTGAAATTCGTATTTTCCAAGTGCCCGGTAAAGGTTAACTACGGGAGTTTAACTTGATTTGGGAACATATGTCAACGAGTGGTTGTTGACACTTTTGTCGATTCATTAACTGAAGGAGTATAGAAAACAAGGAACAATTCAAGCTTCGTTCAAGAACATCGACACATTCATTAACCAGACTTCCATCTGTACATATTAGCTTTGAATTCGTTTTATTTATCTATTTCATTTTCATTTTCTTTAAGATAGGATTTGAGATTCATGTTTAAGTACAGTGGACCCCGTCCTGCTCAAAACACGCCCTTTTATGTAAGTGTATTTTTTTAAATGTTTTTATAAGTGTAGTTTTGGGGTATAAAAGGACTAGTCTACTTTACATTATTTCTTAAGGGAATAAATTTGGTTGGTAATGGCACTTGAACAGTATTCTGTTACGAAAAATGGATGAACACCGGGGTCCACTGTATTTATTATTTTTCGTAAAATATTCTATTAAATAAAGTGCTTATCTTCGTTGTTATTATTTATCTTTTCTATTTTTGTAATTTTCCTAAGGAGGAGCCAGCCTTGATTCATCTTGACTTAAGATTGAACCAGGGCTGAGAATTAAACCTTCACACCATTCATACGGTGAGTTCAAATTATGACCAAAACTTTTGTATACAGCAAGCAGTCTTTCAGATACATCACGCGCAACCCAGTTTGTTTACATTTTCCGTGAGCACATCTCTCTATTATGTAATAATCACTCTTGGGCACATTAAATGTCCAATTTCACGTCAATATAGACATTTTCATTAATCCACCTATGATATTTTCTTCAAAATTATATAAGAAACATGTTACATAGCACATAAACATGCTGTTTATATGCTATGTAGGTGTGGTTGCCGGGTGGAGGAAAAATATTATGTAATACTAATAATAATCACTCTTGGGCCATTAACCCTTTGACTGTCGGAGGCCTCTCTGAAACTGTCATTCTATGTGGAAATATTTAAAAAAAATATTTTCTTATCAAAATGTTAAGATTATTTTTCTGATTGTTTAAATCCCAAAAAAATTTTGCGATCAGTATTTACCGTGATATAGAGGCGTAAAGTTGGCAAAAAATGGGCTGCGTATGGCAACGCAGCAAATGCCGCTCACTCGGTAAACTTTGATTTACTTCCTTTCATAGGTTTCTTGTTTTTCACTATTTTATTTTTTTACATAACTTATGTGGCCTGTGAAACCAAAGTAAGGTGCAATGTATATATATATATACGTACGCTCGTTGTATCGACACAATAATCGACAAACATTAGTATCATTATATTGTTTACAAAACTTGTTTAAACGAACCAACAATAACAAAATTGTTTATTACTATTGTTCTATAATATATATCACATATATAATGACTAGACACTTTCCATCAACTGCCATTAGCCTTCAAAGCTCAAGCTATGTGTGTGTGTGGGGGGACATCTAAATTTGCTGAGTCAGCATAAGGCAGCTGTCAAAATGACATATTATACCATTACTCACCACCCCGCACTGCCTGTCAACCTGTCAACACAAAGGGGACCCATGTCTTCTTCTCCACAACCTCCTTCCTTTCCTTCATACCTACCTTCCTAGCTTCCTTTCTTCCTTCATTCCTTCCTTTCTTTCTGCCTTCCTTTCTTACATATTTCCTTCCTTCCTTCCTCTCATCTCTTCCTTCCTGCCTTCCTTCCTTTCTTCCTTCATTCCTTCCTTTATTTCTTACTTCTTTTGTTCCTTCCTTCCTCTCATCTCTTCCTTCCTTTCTTTCTCTCTTTCTTTCTTACTTCCTTCCTTCCTTTCCTACTTCCTTCTTTCCTTCCTTCCTCTCATCTCTTCTTTCCTTCCTTCCTTCCTCTCATCTCTTCTTTCCTTCATTCCTTCCTCACATCTCTTCCTTCCTTCCTTACTTTGTTTTTTCCTTCCTTCCTTCTGTTATCCTGAGCATTGCTTTCGGTCCAAACTCCTCAAAACCATGAAATTTATCTTCAGAGACACTTCCATCTGTGTTAGAGCTATCATTGAGGAAGAGAAATGTCCTAGATGCGCCAGGAGTCAAATAATTCTTACCGCTAGGCATCTGAACAAGGGCTACTGAAATGGTGTTCCACAATGCACCAGTGGCTGCCCGATTTTTTTATACTGCGCACACTGACCACACAGACCCATTCTCTCACATGTGGGCCTACCAGCTTTCTCCTGCTTGATTTGAGGCGCTAGAATTTAGGCGTATAAATACGTCCGAAACATTGGCTCGTAAGACGTATATATACGACCGAAACAGTCAAAGAATTAAATATCTTATTTTACGTTAATATAGACATTTTCATTAATCCATCTATGATATTTTCTTCAAAATTATATAAAAACACGTTACAAAGCATATAAACAGCATGTTTATATGCTATGGAAATTGGCTGCTGGTCTGAGGGAAAACATTATCAATACTAATAATAATCACTCTTGGGCACATTAAATGTTTTATTTTACGTTAATAGTATAGACATTTCATTAATTCATCTATGATATTTTCTTAAAATTATATAAGAAACACGTTACAAAGCATATAAACATGCTGTTTATATGCTAATGGGTTTCGAGGCGGGAAAACATTATGTAATACTAATAATAATCACTCTTGGGCACATTAAATAGCTTATTTTATGTTAATATAGACATTTTCATTAATTCATCTATGATATTTTCTTCAAAATTATTTAAAAAACACGTTACATAGCATGATACATACACCCACAGAATAAACATTGACAAATATGAGATTTGTTTACCAAGCGACTTTGTAGGAGTGTCAGAAGAATTACGTTTCTCTAGTCAAACACTGAGGGATAACTGTAGAAAATATTCCTTTCATATGCCTACTCTATATACATGGACTCTCGCTATTCGAACACTCAAAACTCTCCCTTTTATGTAAGTTTATTATTGTAAGTGCTTTTATAAGTGTATTTTTGGGGGTCTGAAATGGACTAATCTAATTTATATCATTCCTTATGGGAATAAATTTGTTTGGTAACAGCACTTGAACAGTATTCTGGAATGAGGGCGAGGTTTGGAATGTTCGAATACGAGGTCCACTATACACTTACTAACAAGGTATATGTTGATCGCGAGATAGCCATCAAATACAGTTACATATGCAGCGTATGTGTAGAATTATTATTATTATAATCAAAGAAGCGCTAAACCACAAGGGTTATACAGCACGGCGGGGCAGGACAGGATGCAGGGAGAATGGATTGTAAGTGGGAGATGGATGATTAGTAGGGTATGGAATGCAGCAGGACAGTGGGTAGTGCAGGGATAGGGTACAAGAGATCGAGGTAGAAGGGACTGAGGAGATGCTTGAGTATAATCTTTAGAGTTGTGTAGTAAGTCAGTTTCTGTCAAAAAGTCAACGAGAGAGTCAGGATTAAAGGAGGGTCCATCAGCAAGAAGGGAAGGTAAAGAAAAGCCAGAGCGAAGACACTGTTGGAGGTAACAGAATATGTCTAACAGACACTGGAACCTGAAGCTCACAAGAGAGGCGGTAGCCTCTCCATGAGATACCCGTGCGTAAGACGAGTGTGGCCAATGCGAAGACGGGAGAGAGTAGTCTCCCAACCTCGACATTGGTGACAAGAAGGCCAGAAACCTAAATTTGGTTTAATAGAATGAAGTTTGTTATTTAGCAGGTCAGACCAGCATTGTTGCCAACGGGTGCAAAGGAGGGTAGCAATGACCGCAAAATAGTCCATAAAAGGAACACCTCTATATGAAACTGGAAGGTCATGTACTGCTGACCGCGCAGCAGTGTCTGCCTGTTCATTGCCCTGTACGTCAACATGACCAGGGACCCAACAAAAAACAATATCTTTGTGCTTGCTAGAGATACGGCGTAACCAAAGTTGGATACGAAGAACTAAGGTATATCAATTTTACGGATAGCCTGTAAAGCACTAAGGGAGTCTGAAACGACCACAAATGGTGATACAGGCAGTGATGCAATATGGATAAGTGCCACAAGAATGGCATATAATTCAGCCGTAAGTATGCTAGCCGAAGGTAATAGATGCCCTTGTACGGCGCTGTCCGGAAACACTGCTGCAAATCCGATGCCGTCAGATGACTTTGAACCATCGGTGTATACTGCGATGGCATGGGAATGAGAACGGAAGTGATCTAGAAAAAAAGAGCGAGAAGCCGCCGTAGGTAGGCGGGCTTTCGCGCAAGGTAGAGGAATAGAACAGACATGGACAGCAGGAACTTCCCAAGGGGGTAGGGGAAAGGGAGATGTCACATGAACATATAGAGGGGGTAGCTGAAGGGAAGACAGGAGTGAATGTAGACGAAGAGAAAAGGGACGAAGTAAGCAGGGGCGACGAAGAAATAAAGAGCGTCTACTAACATCTGTAACAATCCTATACAGGTATCCCTCAACATTCGCGAGGGTTAGGGGATCAAGAGCCTCGTGAATGTTGAAAAATCTGAGGAAGAAGACCAAGAGGTCCAATTCCTCAGACCAATAGCCTCTTTACCGCGACAAGGAGCCCTCCTTAAAGAGGCATATGTGTAGAGAACCCAGGATAACCCAAGAGTGTCAACTAACAATCTTGCTAGGAGCTAATGCTGCTGGGGATTGCAAGTTAAAACCTATGATAATTTATCACACAGAGAATCCTAGGGTCCTAAAGAACTATGCAAAAGGTAGCCTCCCTGTTTATTATAAATCCAATTCGAAAGCTCGGATGACTACTGATCTTTTCATAAATTGGTTCACAGACTATTTTAAGCCTACAGTTGAGGCTTACTGCAAGGAAAAGAACATTCCTTTTAATGTTTTACTTGTTTTAGACAATACCCTGCCACTCACCTCTCACACATCAATGTTAATACTTTAAGGTAAGTAATAAGTGCACTCTGTGTGTATCTTACTTTTTATTGTGTTTTTTAATGTCTAGTCCTATTGCTAACTTAATATAAGTTAGTGTAAGCTTGTTGTCTGGCATTTATATGCATTTAGAAGTGGAAAAAAATGGCATTCTGCTTTTCGGCGATATCTGCTTTAAGGCACTAGCCTGGAACCTAACCTGCCATATAAGTGGGGCCCTTCGTATAATATATGCCTTACCAAGATATGTTTCCATCATTGTTCTAACCACATCACCAGAGATACCCAGTAACTTCCTGGTATCTTGCAATGTATTACTTCCAGTGTGCACAATAATATCCAATACAAGACCACTGTAGCAATCACAACTTTATACCAAAGCATTTCCTCTGCTTGGTATATACGAATGACAGTCTACCTTTGAACAGAATCAAAGACTCATCAATAACAAAGCTTCCTGAAGGGATAAAAATACATAATGCATTTCTCTTTCAGGTACACAAACACATTCCTAATCTTATATAACCTGTCGTTTCTGTCAGGCCTGGTTTTGTTTGAGAAGTGTAGATACGTAATGTAGACAAAATCGATTCACGGTATAATATCACTGAAAGCTGGGGTTGAATTAGGGTCTGTCGACCAGTATGATTTGACACTGTGCTTATACACCTGTGGCATAAGCATTATTGTGGCAAAGAAATGATACATCTCAGCCACAGTTGTCCCTTCCACTGGTGTAGACGTGATCTTGGTGAAAGAATTGTGTTGCCATGGTGTAATCGTAGTATCGTGCTTTCCTGACAATAATGTCCATCAGGGTTCGTCAAAGAATAACTGGAAACATTACAGTTCAGTGGCATTGTTCCCAAGTGTACAAGTTAGCCGTATTCCACTTTGACTTTCATCAAACTGATGGGATTGGGAAGAAAATTGTCAGCTTCCGCCAATCCCAGGGCGGTCTCTGGTGGGTACTGGATATTGACAGGTGGTTGTGGAGTGCAGGTTGTGGTGTGGGTGGTGGTGGGTGGATAAAGGTGGTCTTTGTTGTAGCTGAGCTGACTCAGCGGCATGGGTAACAGCATGGCCCCCTGCTGGTGCCTCATGGCTGGCACAACTATAACCACTACTATCTCCTGCCACATCCACATTTCTCATCCCAATTGCAACACTATCATCTTCATTTTCATTATCTGTGCCTGTTGCACGGCCATGGGATGTACTCCGAGATGTACTCCTAAGCCTTGGAACAGCATATGGCACACTACCAGAGTGCATATAAGGGTCGGATGCGAAAAGTGGGTCATAATAAGCGTGTATGCACCTGGAGAAGAGAGGAGTGTAGAGGAGAGAGAGATTTTGGGAGATGTTAAGCGAATGTATAGGAACTTTTGAACCAAGTGAGAGAGTAATTGTGGTAGGGGACCTAAATGCTAAAGTAGGAGAAACATGTAGAGAGGGTGTGGTAGGTAAGTTTGGGGTGCCAGGTGTAAATGATAATGGGAGCCCTTTGATTGAACTTTGTATAGAAAGGGGTTTAGTTATAGGTAATACATATTTTAAGAAAAGAGGATAAATAAGTATACAAGATATGATGTAGGGCGTAATGACAGTACAGTGGTACCTCGACTTACGATGTTATCATCTTACGTTATATTCGATAACCGATATTTATAACGTAAGAAATTTGAATCGACTTCCGATGTTTGATTCGTCTAACGACATTCGTACCGGACGGTCCGCTGGCGCCCAGCTGAGCGCACTCCAGGGAGCGTCAGTGCTATTGTTTCAAGCGAGAGCGACCACCCACCCACACCCACGCATTCATACCAGTATATTGTCATTATTCCACTGTTTTAGTGCTTGCAACTGCTAAATAAGCTACCATGGTCCAAGGAAAGATCCTAGTGCTAAGCCTGTGGCAAAGAGGAACAGAAATATATGTGATAGAACTGAAGAAGGAGATAATAGAAAAATATGAAAGTGGAGTGCTATCAGTGAGCCTGCCAGCTGCATGGTAAACCCTTTTCTACCATCGCTACCATTGTGGATAAGAAAAAATTTAAGTAAAATCAAGAAAGCTGTTGTTGCAAAAGGTTCATGTGTGATCACAAAACACAGACCACAAGTGCTGGAAAATGTGGAAAGGTTGTTGTTGTGGTGGATCAACGAGAAACAGTTAGCAGGAGATACTGTTTCGGAGGCAATAATATGTGAAAAAGCAAGGCGTTGCATGATGATCTCCTTAAGAAAATGCCTGCAACGAGTGCTGAAGTGAGCGAATTTAAAGCCAGCAGAGGCTGGTTTCACAAATTTAAGAATCGAAGTGGTATACATAGTGTTGTGAGGCATGGTGAGGCATCCAGTGTGACAAAAGCTGCAACTGAAAAATATTGCCTGAATTCCAGGAGTACCTAGAGGCTGAACAATTCCTCCCCAACAAGTGTTTAATTGTGATGAAACAGGCCTGTTTTGGAAGAAAATGCCCAACAGGACCTACATTACTCAGAGGAAAAGGCAGCCAGGACATAAGCCTATGAAAGACAGGCTAACTTTGATGCTTTGTGCCAACGCCAGTGGTGATTGCAAAGTGAAGCCTTTACTAAGGTATCTTTGAAAATCCCGAGTGTTTGGCAGATGCGGTGTCAGCAAGTCTAACTGTGTGTGATGTGGAGGTCTAACAAAAGGCATGGGTCACAAAGGACATTTTCTTAGATTGGTTCAATGGCGTGTTGGCCCCAGTGTGAAGAAATATCTATTGGACAATAATTTGCCACTTAAGTGCCTCCTGATAATGGACAATGCTCCTTGTCATCCTCCAAACTTGGTAGAGAAAATTGTGGAGGAGTTTAAATTCATCAAAGTGAAGTTCTTGCCCCTAATACCACTCCTCTCCTCCAGCCCATGGACCAGCAGGTCATTTCCACCTTTAAAAACTCTACACCAAAGCAATGTTTCAAAAGTGCTTTGATGTGACCACAGACATGAATATAACCCTAAGAGAATTTTGGAAAAACATTTCCATATCCTGCATTGTGTAAACCTTATAGGTAAGGCTTGGGAGGGAGTGACTACCAGGACTTTGAACTCTGCCTGGAGAAAATTGTGGCCAGACTGTGTCCTAGAGAGGGATTTTGAAGGTTTTGGGCTGAGCCTCGAACCCTGAGCCGAGCCTGAGCCTGAGCCTGAGCCTGTTGTGGAAGAAATTGTGGAATTGGGCAAGTCTGGGTTGAGGTGAGTGGGTGAGATGTGGAATGGTGGAGTGAGCAAAAGGGAAGAGCTAACCACTGAAGATCTGCAAGAGCTTCAACAGAACTGGAACAAGAGAGCAGGAGGTCAGGACAATGGTTCAGAGGGGGAGGAGAGTGGAACAAAAATGGAAGAATGTGCCTTCTTCAAGGATTGGGGAGATCTCGTACAATGGAGGATGGCGAAGATTTCAGGATGAATATCCCCCCTAACCACGCTGTGCGGCCGGCTGGCAACCCGTATAATGACACAATGGTGGTCATTTCAGGGATGTGAAAGAATCGCCAGACACAGAGCTCCCTGGACAAATTTATTGTTAGAAAGAGGTCCAAGACTCTCAAGTCGGTCCTAGCTGCATTCAAAGAATAAGGAAGTAACCCCAGAAAAGGACTTGGTACCGCAGTGTTAATGGAAGGATTCCCCTTCCAAACACTAGCATACTACTCCACCTTCTCCTCCTCCAGTCCTCCACACATCAACAACTCTTCAATAAATGTAAGTGACATGTTATTGTACAATATTTACACGTATTTAGGTATTCTTTATTAAATTATTTATTATTTAACGTCAAAAAGTTCTAAAATATTTTATTTAACTACTTTGGAAGTCTTGGACGGATTAAATTTATTTCCATTTTTTTTTGGGGAAAATTGATCTGCCTAACGATTGTTTCGCCTTAAGATACGCCCTCTCTGACGATTAATATCGTAAGCCGAGGCACCACCGTAGTTTGTGGACTACTGATTGGAGATAAAAGACTGTTGAGTAGACTTCTGTGATGCTATGATTATAGAGGGGCCACAGATATATCAGATCACTCTTTAGTTATAGCTACAGTGGAGTAAAAGGTAGATGGATACAAGGAAAATAGAAGCATAAGTAAGAGAGAGGTGAAGGTTTATAAACTAAAAGAGAGGCAGTTAGGTAAGATATAAACAACTATTGGAGGATAGATGGCTAGTGAGAGTGTAGGAATGGTCAAAGATGTATGGGGTAGTTTTAAAAAATGTAGTGTTAGAGTGTTCAGCAGAAGTTTGTGGTTACGGGCGAGTAAGGTGAGTGAAGAAGAGCGATTCGGAATGATGATGTAAAGAGAGTAGTAAGGGAGAAAAAGTTAGCATGAGGTTTTTACAAAGAGAAGTGATGCAAGGGGGGAAGAGTATATTGGAGAGAAAAAGAGAGGTTAAAGATGGTGAAGCAAATGTAAAAGAGAGCAAATGAGAGATGGTAGATGTTATCAACAAATTTTGTTGAAAATAAGAAAAGTTTTGGAGTGGAATAATAAGGTTGAGGAAGCCTAGGAACAAATGGATTTGACAGTTAAAAATAGGAGAGAGAGTTATTAAATGGAGAGTTAGAGGTATCAAGATGGAGGAATATTTTGATTGAGTTGTTAAACGTTGATTGAAGAAGGGAGTTCGTGATTTCCAGATAAAGGGGAAGGAGGAATAACATCTTGAAGGATGGAAGAGCCAGTGGAGGGGAAGTTCGTGAGCATGGGTAGAATCAAAGGGGTAAGGCAGCTGATTGATGGGATAAAGATAGAAATGTTAATGCAGCTGGGATATAGCTTGGAGGTTAGTGCTATTATTTAATAAATGTATGAAAGAGGGTAAGGACCTAAGGATTGGCAGAGAGCGTGTATCGTTCCTTTGTATAAAGGCAAAGGGGACAAAAGAGAGTGCAAAAATTATAGGGAATAAGTCTGTGAAATGCACCCGGTAAAGCATGGAGAGTTATTATTGAAAGAATTAACAGTAAGACAGAAAGCAGGATAGCAGATGAACAAGGGGCTTTAGGAAAGGTAGGAGGTGTGTGACCAAGTGTTTACAGTGAAACATATATGAACAGTATTTGGATAAGAGTAAAGAGGTTTTTTGGCATTTACGGATTTGGAAAATGATATGATGGGTGGATAGGAGGCAATGTGAGAGTCAGAGTGTACGGAATAGGAGGTAGGTTACTGAAAGCAGTGAAGAGTTTTTATGAGGGTAGTGAGGCTCAAGTTAGAGTGCGTAGAGGGAAGGGACTATTTCCCAGCAAAAGTGGGCCTTAGACAAGGATCGTTACACCGTTGTTCATATATTTACAGATGGGTTGTCAAGAGAAGTGAATGCGAGGGTCTTGGCAAGAGGTAGGGTTAAAAGTTAAAGAATTAAATACAAAAGGGAGTTGTCACAGCTTTTTGCTGATGACACCGCGCTTGGGGGATTCTGAAGAGAAGTCGAGAGGCGGGATGAATTTGGAGGATGTAAAAGAAGAAAATTGAAATTAATATAGGAAAGAGTAAGGTGATGAGGATAACAAAAAGATTAGGTGACGAAAGATTGGATATCAGATTGAGCGGGGAGAGAGAGGGGGGATGAATGTATTCAGATATTTGGGGGTGGATACGTCAGCAGACGGGTCTATGAAGGATGAGGTGAACTAGAATTGATGAGGGAAAAAGGTGAAATGGAGCACTTCGGAGTCTCGTGGAGAAAAACTTTGTCCATGGAAGTAGAAGTGGGAAAGAGAGAGTATGTTATACCAACACTCTTTTATGGGTGTGAGATGGGTGATGAATGCTGCAACGAGAGGCTCGGAGGCAGTGGAGATGTCATGTCCTGAGGTCAATTTTGGCGTGAATATAATACAAAAATTGAGTTGAGGTTAGGGAGGAGCATGCGGGATTACCAAACTATTATCCAGAGAGCGAGGAGGGTTGAGGTGGTTTGGACACGTTAGAGAAGGGAAAGAGACAGAATGACTTCGAGAGCGTAAAATCAGAGGGGAGGGGAAAGGGGAGGTGGGGTCGGCCTAGGAAAGGTCGGAGGGAGGGGTAAAGGAGGTTTATGCAGAGGGCTTGGACTTCCAGCAAGTATGCGTGAGCGTATTTGATGGGAGGAATGGAGACAAAGGGTTTTTTAATACTTGACGCTCGGGAGGTGAGCAAAGTAACATTTATGGCGGGATTCAGGGAAACCGACAGCCGGATTTGAGTCCGGAGAGAAGGCAGCGCCGCACTCGGGGAGGTGTTGTGAGTTTTATAACTAGTGAAAGCACCCTCTGGCAAGACAGGATTGTGAATGATGATGAAAGTTTTTCTTTTCAGGCCACCCTGCCTTGGTGGAATCACATGTGTAATAAAAAAAAATATATATATATACTGACGCTTCAATGGCGAATATTCGGGGTCACCTCAAACCTCTTTCAACGCAACTGGCACTGGACCCAAGAGTTCCAAAGCCCGGGAAGTCACTCCTCCCCAACTTTACCAGGCCAATGCAAGCACGATATTGAAGTGATCTTTCCAGAACTGCCTTAGGTCAACTCAGGTCCGAGGTCATTTGAAAGACTTTTCAAACACGTTCTAGACAGTTCTAAGTTGAATGACCTGCTGGTCCATGGCTGGAGGAGAGGAGGGTGTTAGGAGGCAAGAACTTCACCTGATGAAATTGAAGTTGTCAGACAACAACTCTTGAAAACATGAGGATGAAGGGGGCATTGTCCAGACCAAAAAGACTAGAGTCCCACTTTCTTTTCCAGAGGTATTTCTTCCCCACTAGGGCCAACACTCCAGTCAACCATTCCATGAAAAGTCCTTAGTGACCCAAGCATTAGGGTTTGCCTTTCCCAAGCACACACAAAGAATTCCTGTTAACATTGTGTTCTTGGGAAAGGGTCTGAATTTTCTGGGTACACCAGTAAAGGCTTCACTTTAAAATCACCACTGGCATTTGGCACACATCATAAAGAGTTAATTTTTCTTTCATAGGCTCTGGTCTCTGGCAGGCTTTTCCTCCGAGTAATGGGTCCCGTGGGATTTTCTTCCAAAACAGGCCTCGTTTCATCACAATTAAACACTTGTCAGAGGAATTGTTTAGCCCTACGAACCCCCTTTAAAATTTACTCACAAACTTTTCAGCCGCACGTTTGTCTGAGCTGGCGCTTCACCATGTCTCACAACACCGAGTATGCCAATACGCTTAAACCTCTCAAACCAGCTCTCGCCGCTTTAAAATCACACTCCCTACCATGGTTCCGGATTCTTGACAAGATCTCTCAACTTCCTTGCCTTTTTACAAATTATCACCATGGGAAAAATACCCGTATCTGTTTGTTTATCCACACCATCAACAACTTCTCAACCTCATCCACTGTTTTTGATCTATTTTTCTTTAAAATATCAACCCCTTTGCAACATTACTTTCCCTTGATCTCATTTTCTTTTGGGTATGCCATACTAGATTTGGTTTTTTTACATCCTGGGCTCCCACACGACCCCCTCAAAATTTTAACAATCTCTTCTTCCAGGTTTCCCCCCCTTTTCCAAAAAGCCCCAGGGAAATTTTTGGACCCAGGTGACTTATTTCACAGTGACAATCACTGAACCACCAATAAACACAAAAAAGTATTGTGAATGTTTTAAAGAGAGCTGGGTAAAGTTCTCTC
>WNWK01026182.1:0-27681 GCA_009830355.1 Cherax destructor
TGGAAGAAGTAAATGTTTTCAGATATTTGGGAGTTGACGTGTCAGCGGATGGGTTTATGAAGGATGAGGTTAACCATAGAATTGATGAAGGAAAAAGGTGAGTGGTGCATTGAGGTATCTGTGGAGACAAAAAACATTATCCATGGAGGCAAAGAAGGGAATGTACGAAAGTATAGTGGTACCAACACTCTTATATGGGTGTGAAGCATGGGTTGCAAATGCTGCAGCGAGGAGGAGGCTGGAGGCAGTGGAGATGTCCTGTCTAAGGGCAATGTGTGGTGTAAATATTATGCAGAAAATTCGAATGTGGAAATTAGGAGAAGGTGTGGAGTTACTAAAAGTATTTGTCAGAGGGCTGAAGAGGGTTGTTGAGGTGGTTTGGTCATTTAGAGAGAATGGATCAAAGTAGAATGACTTGGAGAGCGTATAAATCTGTAGGGGAAGGAAGGCGGGGTAGGGGTCGTCCTAGAAAAGGTTGGAGGGAAGGGGTAAAGGAGGTTTTGTGGGCGAGGGGCTTGGACTTCCAGCAAGCATGTGTGAGCGTGTTAGATAGGAGTGAATGGAGACGAATGGTTTTTGGGACATGACGATCTGTTGGAGTGTGAGCAGGGTAACATTTTGTGAAGGGATTCAGGGAAACCAGTTAATTGATTTAATTGGACTTGAGTCCTGGAAATGGAAGTACAATGCCTGCACTTTAAAGGAGGGGTCTGAGATAGTGACAGCTGGGAGGGACTTTTCTCAGCTGTCGTATCTGAGCTCCTCTGCAAAGACAGTGATTATGTATGAGTGTGGTGAAAGTGTTGAATGATGATGAAAGTATTTTCTTTTTGGGGATTTTCTTTCTTTTTGGGTCACCCTGCCTCGGTGGGAGACGGCCGACTTGTTGAAAAAAAAAAAAAAAAAAAAATATATATATTTCTTCTTCTTTTTAGTAAGCTATACAGGAATAGGGGTTACTAGCCCATTGTTCCCGGCATTTTAGTTGACTTTTACAACACACATGGCTTACGGAGGAAAGATTCTTATTCCACTTCCCCATGGATATGAAAGGGAAAAGCAATAAGAACAAGAACTATTAAGATAAAATCAAAGAAAACTCAGATGAGTGTGTATACATAAACGTGTACATGTTTGCGTAGTGTGACCTAAGTGTAAGTAGAAGTAGCAAGACGTACCTGAAATCTTGTATGTTTATGAGACAGAAAAAAGACACCAGCAATCCTACCATCATGTAAAACAGTTTTTGCACTCTCTTTTGTCCCCTTTGCCTTTATACAAAGGAACAATACACGCTCTCTGCCAATCCCTAGGTACCTTACCCTCTTCCATACATTTATTAAATAATAGCACCAACCACTCCAAAATTATATCCCCACCTGCTTTTAACATTTCTATCTTTATCCCATCAATCCCAGCTGCCTTACCCCCTTTCATTCTACCCACTGCCTCACGAACTTCCCCTACACCCACAACTGGCTCTTCCACACTCCTACAAGATGTTATTCCTCCTTGCCCTACACACGAAATCACAGCTTCCCTGTCTTCATCAACATTTAACAAATCCTCAAAATATTCTCTCCATCTTCCCGATACCTCTAACTCTCCATTTAATAACTCTCCTCTCCTATTTTTAACTGTCAAATCCATTTGTTCTCTAGGCTTCCTCAACTTATTAATCTCATTCCAAAACTTTTTCTTATTTTCAACAAAATTTGCTGATAACATCTCACCCACTCTCTCATCTGCTCTCTTTTTACCTTTTTCCCTCCTTGCATCACTTCTACTTTGTAAAAACCTCTCATATGCTAACTTTTTCTCCCTTACTACTCTCTTTACATCATCATTCCACCAATCGCTCCTCTTCCCTCCCGCACCCACTCGCCTGTAACCACAAACTTCTGCTGAACACTCTAACACTACATTTTTAAATTTACCCCATACATTTTCGACCCCATTGCCTACACTCTCACTAGCCCATCTATCCTCCAATAGTTGTTTATATCTTACCCTAACTGCCTCCTCTTTTAGTTTATAAACCTTCACCTCTCTTTTACTTACTGATTTTATTTTCCTTGTATCCCATCTACCTTTTACTCCCACTGTAGCTATAACTAAAAAGTGATCTGATATATCTGTAGCCCCTCTATAAACATGTACATCCTGAAGTCTACTCAACAGTCTTTTATCTACCAATACATAGTCCAACAAACTACTGTCATTACGCCCTACATCATATCTTGTATACTTATTTATCCTCTTTTTTTTAAAATATGTATTACCTATAACTAAACCCCTTTCTATACAAAGTTCAATCAAAGGGCTCCCATTATCATTTACACCTGGCACCCCAAACTTACCTACTACACCCTCTCTGCATGTTTCTCCCACTTTAGCATTTAGGTCCCCTACCACAATTACTCTCTCATTTGGTTCAAAAGTTCCTATACATTGCTAACATCTCCCAAAATCTCTCTCTCCTCTACACTCCTCTTCTCCAGGTGCATACACGCTTATTATGACCCACTTTTCGCATCCGACCCTTATTTTAATCCACATAATCCTTGAATTTACACATTCATATTCCCTCTTTCCTTCCATAACTGATCCTTCAACATTATTGCTACCCCTTCCTTAGCTCTAACCTCTCAGATACTCCTGACTTAATCCCATTTATTTCTCCCCACTGAAACTCGCCTACCCCCTTCAGCTTTGTTTCGCTTAGGGCCAGGACATCCAACTTCTTTTCATTCATAACATCGGCAATCATCTCTTTCTTATCATCCGCACTACATCCACGCACATTCAGACAACCCAATTTTATAAAGTTTTTCTTCTTCTCGTTTTTAGTAGATTTGTACAGGAGAAGGGGTTACTAGCCCATTGCTCCCGGCATCTTAGTCGCCTCATACGACACGCATGGCTTACGGAGGAAAGATTCTTTTCCACTTCCCCATGGACAATAGAGAAAATAAAAAGAACAAGAGCTATTAAGAAAAAGAAGAAAAACCTAGATGTGTGTATGTATATATATGCATGTGTATGCCAGTGTAGTGTGACCTAAAGTGTAAGTAGAAGTAGCTAGATATACCTGTTATCCAGCGTGTTTATGAGACAGAAAAAAGACACCAGCAATCCTACCATCATGTAAAACAGTTTCAGGTTTCTGTTTCACAGTCACCTGGCAGGACGGTAATACCTCCCTGGGTGGTTGCAACTATTGGTTGCAACTATTGGGAGAATGGTGGGCTAATGAAAGTATAGGTAGTGTGGGGTGTTGAAGAGGGGTGGGAGTTTTAAAAAGGCAGTGTTAGAATGCAGAGCAGAAGTTTGTGGCTATAGGAGGGTGGGTGCAGGAGGAAAGAGGAGTGACTGGTGGAATGATGGAAAAGGGTGTGATTAAAGAGAAAAAGGTTGCTTATGAGATTTTTTTACAGAGCAGAAGTGATAAGGGAGTGCAAAAGGAGAGGAAATGAGTGGGTGAGGTGCTGTTAATAAATTTTGCCGAGAAGAAAAAAATTTGGATAAATAGGTTAAGAAAGCCTAGGGAACGAATGGATTTGATAGTTAAAAACAGAATAGGGGAGTTAGTAGATGGGGAGTTGGAGGTATTGGGAAGGAATATTTGAGGAACTGTTAAATGTTAATGAAGAGAGGGAGGCAGTAATTTCATGCATTGGCCAGAGAGGTATAACATCTTTTAGGAGTGAAGAGCCAGATGCAAGTGTGGGGAGGTACACGAGGCATTAGGTAGAATGAAAGGGGGTAAAGCAGCTGGAACTGATGGGATCATGACAGAAATGTTAAAAGCTCACACTCCAATGCCAAATAATTATAAAAATACTTGCCTAGATTCACTCATATTTAATGTGTTCACAAAAGTTACAGGTTGCAGAAATATTTCTTAAAACTAGTAGTTGATGAACTCCTCATGTTAATACTCATCCAGTAGTATACATGCTCATTTCCACATTCCATGTGATCAGATTTATTGTCTGAATCACATTTCTGAGGGGATGATTGTAAACTGCTATTTAGTTTTAAGTGCAATTTACAGGTTTATTAAAGTACTATCAGACAAAAAAAAACTCCAATCTTGAAAATTAAACACAAAATTATGCTGAAGTACATTTATTTTGCAAATTATGAATTGCAATAATATATTACTTTTTAACTCCTAACTTTTACAAAATCAGTACAGTATGGTATTTACAAAAAATGCAAAAAAGATGTAATGCAGATATCTCATAATTTTTGCCAACACAGCAAATCATGATTTACCTGAAATCTATTTGCTTTTCAAGAGGAAACTAAATAATTGCTTCTACCAAGTACTACTTCAACCAGCAGGACATTAAGAGCAACAGCCTAGTTGAACACAATCATGGATACTATATGGGTTCAGGCTGGGCTGCAAGGGTAGAACCATCAAACCAGGCATGTTCTTCAATAACATCAAACTCTGTAAGCAGATGCATTGCTACCAAGTGCTACCATGAAGCATAATATGCACCCCTATGATTCCTTGTTAATGCAGTTTCCTACATTAAAAAATACTATAAAATTTCAAGTCATATTTATGAATACAACAACAATCTCCCACCAAGATAATGTGCCCCCAAAAAATAGATGAATGTACGTATTTATTAATTTACAAGGGAATATTAGCATGCTTTTTCCATGGATTACTAAGCTTCTTTGATGATAACTTATCCAAATCTTGGCAAATACGACTTCGTGTGGTCCGTGGCTCAATTATGTCATCTACAAAACCTGTTAAAACATTTTCAGGACTTAGTATTTATAAGAATTATGCTTTTATCAATTATTCAAACAATAAGGGTCTGAATGATATTATACAGTAATAAAAGGTTTCCCTAATACAGTGGACCCCCGAGTTTCGTAAACCCCGGAAATCGTACATTTATGTAAATATAATATTGTCAGTGCTTGTGGAAAAGTATTTTTGGGGGTCTGAAATAGACCAACCTACGTGACAATGGCACTTGAGCAGACTTCAGGAGTGAAGTTTTTACGAAACTCGGGGGTCCACTGTATTCTTTTATTAAAATTGTGATTATAATTGGAAATTTGCAAGCTCTGTACAGTACTGTAATACCCCCCCACAATAATAAATTGCATTACCTCTAACAGCTGCAGGGAATGGGTTACCAAATTTCTCCATGTACTCTTTTTCAATCTGTGCAACATTGCTCTTCCCACGATACAGTATAGATACTGCACCTTTGGCTCCCATTACTGCAACCTGAAATGGAATAAATTATTATTAATAATACTTGCTAAACATTTAGGTATGCCATAGATGTGTTAAATTTACAGTTTGTAATTCAAAAGCACTAAGAATGTCTCACTAGTCTTGAAGATGCAAGGCAGGAGATACAAACAGCTTACCACCTTTTACGTACAAAAAAGCTTCTTAAGTACTGTCACCAATTATTGCAACACTCTTCAACAAATCCATCGAATCCTCCACCTTCCCATTAATTCTCAAAATAGCGAGGGTCACCCCGATCCACAAAGGAGGTGATCAAGCAGACTTGAATAACTATAGACCAATATCTAACTAACCTCTGCTCTCTAAAATCTTTGAAAAATTAATTCATAGGCAGATGTCCTGTCTAAGGGCAATGTGTGGTGTACATATTATGCAGAAAATTCGGAATGTGGAAATTAGGAGAAGGTGTGGAGTTACTAAAAGTATTTGTCAGAGGGCAGAAGAGGGGTTGTTGAGGTGGTTTGGTCATTTAGAGAGAATGGATCAAAGTAGAATGACTTTGGAGAGCTTATAAATCTGTAGGGAAAGGAAGGCGGGGTAGGGGTCGTCCTAGAAAAGGTTGGAGGGAGGGGGCAAAGGAGGTTTTGTGGGCGAGGGGCTTGGATTTCCAGCAAGCATGTGTGAGCGTGTTAGATAGGAGTGAATGGAGACGAATGGTTTTTGGGACATGACGATCTGTTGGAGTGTGAGCATAGTAACATTTTGTGAAGGGATTCAGGGAAACCAGTTAATTGATTTAGTTGGACTTGAGTCCTAGAAATGGGAAGTACAATGCCTGCACTTTAAAGGAGGGGTCTGGGATAGTTACAGCTGGGAGGGACTATTCTCAGCTGTCATATCTGAGCGCCTCTGCAAAGACAGTGATTATGTATGAGTGTGGTGAAAGTGTTGAATGATGATGAAAGTATTTTCTTTTTGGGGATTTTCTTTCTTTTTGGGTCATTCTGCCTCGGTGGGAGACGGCCGACTTGTTAAAAAAAAAAAAATTATTCCTACCTCGTCTAAATTAATTCATAGGCAGATCTATTCCTACCTCGTCTGTTCTGTGCTCCGTTCCCTGAATTGAGCCTGAATGTCTTCCATCCCCCCATGCACTGTATAATCCTATGGGTTTAGCGCTCCCCCATGATTATAATAATAATCCTACCTCGTCTCACACAACATACTCAACCCCTGTCAGTTTGGATTCAGGACTAATAAAAGCACAAATGATGCTATTATGCACATGCTAGAACACTGCTCTCGAGAAGAAAGAAGTCCCGCTGGGAATCTTCATTGATTTATGTAAAGCTTTTGATACAGTCGACCATGATTTACTGCATATTAAATTAACACACTATGGTATAAGAGGGCACTCACTCAACTACCTAAAGTCATACCTTAGTAACAGAAGCCAATATGTGTACACAAATGGAGCTAACTCTTCCACACAAACAATTACAGTCGGTGTCCCACAAGGAAGTGAACTTGGCCCACTCCTCTTTCTCATTTACATCAATGATCTACCGAATGCATCACAACTACTCAAACCCATATTATTTGCAGATGACACTACATACATCTTCTCTCACCCAAACCCAGTCATACTGGCCAACACTGTTAATGCTGAATTGCAGAAAATATCTACCTGGATGATGACTAATAAGCTTACTCTCAATACTGACAAAACCTATTTCATTCTGTTTGGAAACAGAGCTACAAATGTTCCACTTAACATAATGCTCAATGGTTCACCCATCACAAGACTCACAGAGGGAAAATTCCTAGAAATCCACCTTGACAGTAGCCTCAAATTCCAAACACACATACAACAAATCTCCAAGAAAATCTCAAAGACAGTAGGCATACTATCAAAGATACGTTACTATGTGCCACAATCAGCTCTCCTTGCACTGCATCATTCACTCATCTACCCTTATCTCACCTAAGGAATTTGTGCATGGGGATCAACAACATTAAATCACCTAAAACCACTAATAACCCAACAAAAGGGTGCAGTCAGAATGATAAATTCCCACTACAGACAGCATACTCCACCAATATTCAAAAGTCTAAAACTACTCACCATAAAGAACATCCACACTTATTCTTGTGCCTACTACATACATAGAACACTACACTCAAACATAAACCCTCAACTAAAACTTCTCCTCACCAACCTTAACAGGACACACGACCATAACACAAAACACAGATCACTTTTTGATGTACCCCGTGTCCATATCACCCTGTGTAAAAACTCTATGCACATAAAGGGCCCCAAAATTTGGAATTCATTACCAGTAAATACTAAAGTAACCCGGTCTGAACATCAATTTAAGATGCTTCTGAAAAACCACCTATTCACAATAAACAAAATATCATCAATTTAAGAATTTAAGACTCTTTATATAATTTAAGACTTCTCAAAAACCACCTACTCACCCTATACTAAATACTCAAATTAACCAAAATATCTCCCAATTACCTAAATCTTAAAACTTCAAAACTAGATACCCAAAGTTCATTTTTTTTTTTCAACAAGTCGGCCGTCTCCCAACGAGGCAGGGTGACCCAAGAAGAAAGAAAATCCCCAAAAAGAAAATACTTTCATCATCATTCAACACTTTCACCACACACATACATAATCACTGTCTTTGCAGAGGCGCTCAGATACGACAGCTGAGAATAGTCCCTCCCAGCTGTCACTATCAAAGTTCATACATTAATTAATACTACATTGTAGTATAAATACCTGCCCAAAACAATACTACCTTCACCATATTGTAGCATTCTCATACTGTAAACTACTTTCAACAATACTAAATGTTATTTTCCCATAATATAATTTAAATATTTACTATTGATATAACCAACCTACAAAGCACTTTCAACATGTTCCAATGTAATATCCCCAGATTGTAATTTGAGTAAACTTACTGTCTGCTATAAATAAAAACAAATGTTCAACTATAACAATTATGATCAATTTCTCTAGTAGTATTAACCCTTTGACTGTCGCAAGCCCCAATCCTGAGTGCTCTCCTGTTGTCGCAAAATATTTGAAAAAAAAAAAAAAAAAAAAAAAATTCTTATCAAAATATTAAGATTATTTTTCTGATTGTTTAAATCCCCAAAATTTTTTTTTGTGATCAGTACTTACCGAGATATAGAGCGGTAAAGTTGGCAAAAAATGAGCCACGTATAGCAACAGCGGCGAATGCCGCTCACCCGGTAAACTTTGGTTTACTTCCTTTCGTAGGTTTCTTGTTTTTTTTCACTATTTTATTTGTTTACGTAACTTATGTGGCCTGTGAGACCAAAGTAAGGTGCAATGTATATATATATACACTCGTATGCAACACAATAATTGCACAAACATTAGTATCATTATATTGTTTACAAAACTTGTTTACGCCAACAAACAATAAAAAAATTTTTATTACTATATTGTTCTATAATATATATACACATATATAATGACTGGACACTTTCCATCAACTGCAATTAGCACTTCAAAGCTCCAAGCTCTGTGTGTGTGTGTGTGTACTCACCTAGTTGTGGTTGCAGGGGTCGATTCATAGCTCCTGGCCCCGCCTCTTCACTGGCCGCTACTGGGTCACGCTCCCTGCTCCATGAGCTTTATCATACCTCTCCTTAAAGCTATGTATGGAACCTGCCTCCACTACATCGCTTCCCAAGCTATTCCACTTCCCAACCACTCTATGACTGAAGAAATACTTCCTAACATCCCTGTGATTCATTTGAATCTTCAACTTCCAACTGTGTCCCCTTGTTGCTGTGTCCCATCTCTGGAACATTCTGTCTCTGTCCACCTTGTCTATTCCTCTCAGTATCTTATATGTCGTTATCATGTCCCCCCTATCTCTCCTGTCCTCCAGTGTTGTCAGGTCGATTTCCCTCAACGTCTCCTCGTAGGACATACCCCTTAGCTCCGGGACTAGTCTTGTTGCAAACCTTTGCACTTTTTCTAGCTTCTTTACGTGCTTGGCTAGATGTGGGTTCCAAACTGGTGCTGCAAACTCCAGTATGGGCCTAACGTACACAGTGTACAGGGTCCTGAACGATTCTTTATTAAGATGTCAGAATGCTGTTCTTAGGTTAGCTAGGCGCCCATATGCTGCAGCAGTTATTTGGTTGATGTGCGCCTCAGATGTGCCTGGTGTTATACTCACCCCAAGATCTTTTTCCTTGATTGAGGTTTGTAGTCTCTGGCCCCCTAGACTGTACTCCGTCTGCGGTCTTCTTTGACCTTCCCCAATCTTCATGACTTTGCACTTGGTGGGGTTGAACTCCAGGAGCCAATTGCTGGACCAGGCTTGCAGCCTGTCCAGATTACTTTGTAGTTCTGCCTGGTCCTCGTCCTGATTGAATTCTTCTCATCAACTTCACATCATCTGCAAACAGGGACACTTTGGAGTCTATTCCTTCTGTCATATGTATGTATATGTATGTGTGTGTGTGTGTGTGGGGGGGTACATCTAAATTTGCTGAGTCAGGGTAAGGCAGCTGTCAAAATGACATATTATACCATTACTCACCACCCCCCACACTGCCTGTAAACCTGTCAACACAAAAGGGGACCTATGTCTTCTTCCCCACAACCTCCTTCCTTTCCTTCATACCTACCTTCCTAGCTTCCTTTCTTTATGCCTTCCTTTCTTACATATTTCTTTCCTTCCTTCCTGTCATCTCTTCCTTCCTGCCTTCCTGTCTTCCTTTCTTACTTCTTTTGTTCCTTCCTTCCTTTCTCACTTTTTTTCTTTCTTAATTCCTTCCTTCTTCCTTTCCTCCTTCCTTCTTCTTTCCTTCCTTCCTCTCATCTCTTCTTTCCTTCCTTCCTTCCTTCTGGTATCCTGGACATTTCTTTCGGTCACAAACTCCTCAAAACCATGAAATTTATCTTCAGAGACACTTCCATCTGTGTTAGAGCTATCATTGAGGAAGAGAAGAGTCCCAGATGCGCCAAGGAGTCAGATAATTCTTACCGCTAGGCATGCTGAACAAGGACTACTGAAATGGCATTCCCACAATGCACCACTGGCTGCCCGATTTTTTTTATACTGCGCACACTGACCACACAGACCCATTCTCTCACATGTAGGCCTACCAGCTTTCTCCTGCTTGATTTGAGGCCACTAGAATTTAGGCGTATAGATACGTCCGAAACAGTGGCTCGTAAGATGTATATATACGACCGAAACAGTCAAAGGGTTAAGTAGTCTGTAAGCCATTAGATTTAGTCTGCTATAAATAAAAACAAATGTTCAACTATAACAACTATGATCAATTTCTCTAGTATTAAATAAATAAAAACAAATGTTCAACTATAACAACTATGATCAATTTCTCTAGTATTAAGTAGTCTGTAACCCATTAAATTTAGTCTGCCCATAATGCCATGGCATGATAGCAGCTCTGTTTGCATTGCAATTCATTATTGTAATTACAAAATCTCGATGTAAACTTGCAATGAAATAAAATTTGTATTTAATCGCTATGGGGTGCTTCAAATGTCATATATGTATTATGTTAATACACGTATAGACATTTTCATTAATCCATCAATGGCATTTTTTTTCAAAATTACATAAGAAACATGTTACATGACATATACGGTGGTCCCTCGGTTTTCGCCGAAAATTCGTTCCAGAATGCTGCTCAAGTGCCATTACCGAATGAATTTACTTTCTTAAGAAATAATGTCACGTAGGTTAGTCTATTTCAGACCCCCAAAAATACACGTGCAACAGCACTTATAAAAATACACTTACATAAATGTTCGAGTTTGGAGATGCACGAAAACCGAGGGACCACTGTAATACATACACCTACAGTAGAAAAAATTGACAAATAAGAAATGTGGTAGCTGGCAGCTTGTTATGAGTGACGAAAAGAATTCCATTTTCTCTACTCCAACACCAGAGAAAATGTGTACTGTACAGAAATACTGTGGGTAACTAGAGAAGTGAATGCGAGGGTCTTGGCAAGAGGTGTTGGGCTAAAAGATAAAGAAGCAAATACAAAGTGGGAGTTGTCACAGTTGCTTTTTGCTGATGACACTGTGCTTTTGGGAGATTCTGAAGAGAAGTTGCAGAGGTTGGTGGATGAATTTGGTAGGGTGTGTAAAAGAAGAAAATTGAAAGTGAATATAGGAAAGAGTAAGGTGATGAGGATAACAAAAAGAATAGATGACGAAAGATTGGATATCAGATTGTAGGGAGAGAGTATGGAGGAGGTGAATGTATTCAGATATTTGGGAGTGGACATGTCGGCGGATGGGTCTATGAAGGATGAGGTGAATCATAGAATTGATGAGGGGAAAGGGTGAGTGGAGCACTTGAGTCTGTGGAGACAAAGAACCTTGTCCATGGAAGTAAAGAGGGAATGTATGAGAGTATAGTTATACCAACGCTCTTATATGGGTGTGAAGCATGGGTGATGAATGTTGCAACGAGGAGAAGGCTGGAGGCAGTGGAAATGTCATGTCTGAGGTCAATGTGTGGTGTGAATATAATGCAGAGAATTCGGAGTTTGGAAATTAGGAGGAGGTGCGGGATTACCAAAACGATTGTCCAGAGAGCTGAGGAGGGGTTGTTGAGGTGGTTTGGACATGTAGAGAGAATGGAACGAGACAGAGTGACTTCGAGGTGTATAAATCTGTAGTGGAGGGAAGGCGGGGTAGGGGTCGGCCTAGGAAAGGTTGGAGGGAGGGGTAAAGGAAGTTTTGTGTGCGAGGGCTTGGACTTCCAGCAAGCATGTGTGAGCGTATTTGATAGGAGTGAATGGAGGCATATGGTTTTTAATACTTGACGTGCTGTTGGAGTGTGAGCAAAGTAACATTTATGAAGGGATTCAGGGAAACCGGCAGGCTGGACTTGAGTTCTGGAGATGGGAAGTACAGTGCCGGCACTCTGAAGGAGGAGTGTTAATGTTGCAGTTTTATAACTGTAGTGTAAAGCACCCTCTGGCAAGACAGTGATGGAGTGAATGATGATGAAAGTTTTTCTTTTCGGGCCACCCTGCCTTGGTGGGAATCGGCCGATGTGTTAATAAAAAAAAAATAAACTAGAAAAATTATTCGTTTCATATGCCTTCATGAGAATGGGAGTGTTGCTGTTAGTATTTATTCTACTGCACCAATGTGAAGACAACTTGTACACAATGTAAGGTGTTTGTATTGTGGTAAAAGCTTCACAAATGTATGCAAGAATGAGCGTGAATAAACCATAATTGGACAGGTATTAATACACGTTCATGTTTGTTTACATTCTTTGCATCTCGTTTACTTGTTCTCTCATTTATGATGGCATCTAAGGGTAGGTGTTAGAAATGATGAAACTCAGTGAACAAGGTATGTTCACGGTAATAATAATAATCGCTCTTGGGTGCTTTAAATTTAAGTTGCACATTTTGTGTAGGTGTGGTAGCTGGTGTGGGAGATACCACACCTGACTTTCTACAAAAAATACTCACCTCTCACCCTACATTAAGACTACACATATTTTAAGGTAAGTAATGAGTGTAATATGTGTATTTTACTTTTTTATTGATTTTTAGTGCCTAGTTCTATTGTACGAGGGGGAGGGGGTCAGCACCCCTAACCCCCGCTTTGTTCAAGGGTCAACTGTACATGTATATTTCTGGTGGTCTAGTCATGTAGAAAGACAAGGTGATTAAAAGTGTATAAATTTATGATGGACAGTGTAATGGAAATCCAAAAAGTGTTTTGAAGGAAATTGTGATAGATATACAGCATGGAAAAGTAGGAGCTTCAAAATCCTGCAGGCATATGAAAATGCACTAGATCGGAGTTCTGGTGGGAGATAAGCTCAACATCTGATGTTTTATTGATACCACTCAAGCAGGGACCACAACGTTGCTGGAGGACACCAGAAAAAATAAGAGGGGATAATTGATCACTTCTCAATGTGTGTGCATGTCTTCCCCAACAATTGTTATATCAGACTACAGTCATATTGTGAAAGAGCACATCAATTACTGAGTAGGCAACACCTATCTCAGTGTTCCTCATGAGCAGTTAAGATTGTTTGGGTGAGATGGTGTGATCATGTAAAATGTATTAATAAAGACAGGTTAGTAAATAAGCCACACAAATCTTGGGTGAGTGAAAGGTGTAGATGGCATAAAAAAAAAGACAAAAAATTGAGGTAGGGGTTTGGGCATCAAGTTGCCTTTATCTTCCAGGGTACAAGGCATGAAATGAGGAAAATTATTTAATTAAGATTTTTTCTCATTGCATTTTCCTCATTCATATTTTGTATTTGTTTGCTTTATATATCTTAAATCCTTTGCCCTTAAATGTCCTCGTTATCCATCTCCTTTCTCCAACAGATTTCTAAAATTTCGTCAGAACTCTTTAAAACTTTATAATTATCTAACTTTAGCAGTGTTATTCTCCTTTGGCATCCCCTTGTTCAAAAATATATTATGACAAAATAAAATGCAAACAGATGAGAAATCTATTATGTTATATAGTGTCAAATGTATTACTCACCTCAGCTGTTGGCCAAGCATAGTTCATATCGCCCCGTAAATGCTTGGATGACATAACATCATACGCTCCCCCATATGCCTGATAAAAAAAATTATTCAAATATAAATAATACTGGTTAAATTAAAGGTATAAATGTAGAAGCTAGTATCCCACTAAAAACATACACAGAGTAAGGTACAAAAAGAGAATGGTTAGGGCTAGACAGACCATTTATGAATGCAAACAAGGAAAGGCAAAATGACCAATACACAAGTTGTAGTTGCTACAGTGCAGAAAGCCTTGCTTAACATAATGGGTAGGTTAAAATAAGATCACTTTATTTACCATTTTATCCTCAACACTTGAGATATGTAAATAACAACTTTGAAATAAATAATATAGTGTGGCCTCTTTGTTAATATACTGTATATTCATGTGGCAGGAAAGACCATGATCATAGCTGTTTTCTTTACAGATGCCAAAAAGAAACTCTCCTCAATATTTTATATCTTCAACATGCAGTATCAATGTGGTAAAAAGAATGGATTAACAGCAGTTTTATTAACAACACTGTAATGATTTTAGCAAATTTTGTCATACTTAGGATATCAAGTCATTTTAATGAAAAGAAAGCTTAAATCTTGTATCCATTATTGTTCCATAACTTTTATGCAGCAGTTGGAGACCTGTGGCATATTTTTTTTTGTTTTATACTACTTTTGAAGTTTTTTTTAACACTGGCAGTTTCCCACCGAGGCAGGGTAACCCCCCCCCAAAAAAAAAAAAAACACAGTTCACCCTCTAAACTGTGTTATCCTCCTCCCCTTATTTAAAGTGCAGGCACTCTACTTCTGTAAGTTATTCGTTTTAATTACTGTACTATGCTTTTGACCTTGTGTGTATGGTATGTATTTTGGTAGGTGAAAAGTGACAATACTCTTACTTACTTTTCTAGTAATAATTGTAATTTTTGGAACAGTTGTTTCAGCAAATGCAAATAAAAGTTTAGCACCATGACGAATAATTCCACCATATTCTTGAGCAGTTCCTGGCAAGAAGCCTGGTACATCCACAAATGTCACAAGAGGAATATTAAATGCATCGCAAAATCTCACAAATCTTGCTCCTTTCACAGAGGAATTGATATCTAAACACCCTGTGAAAAGAATAAAATTTAAATGAAAAACACTCAACTGAATAACCTCAACAGGTTTAGTTCACTTCAAATAAATTAATGAACCTAAAAACACAAGGAAATAAAGCATTAAACAAAATTAACCTTATTATGAGACGAAATGAAATGGAACTGGACCAATGATCTAATTCCTTAGAGCAAGAATCCCTCACCAGCACACTATTACAAAAAAAATCAATATAGTTTATAATACAATTTTTTTTTAATGGGGGTGGATATCCAGAACCACAATGGTTAATTTTTCCATGGATAAACTGTCACCATCACTCCTCCTTTCTCTTCCTAAAATTTTCTATTTTGTATCTACTGTAGCATCACTTGGCATTTACAGTACAGTGGAACCCCGGATTTCGTCCTTAATCCATTCCAGAAGGTTGGTCTAAATCCGAAAAGGACGAAAACCAAAGTTATATTTCGCATAAGAAATAATGTAAATACAATTAATCCGTTCCAGACACCCAAAAATATTGACAAAAAATAATTTTTTTTTAAAAATAACTAGTTTTACATACAGAAAACAATGAGAAAGAAATATGACTAATGAAATGGATAAATGAACATTTAACATCACATTTACCTTTATTGAAGTCTCGTTGGGGTATGGACGGGGAGGAGGGGAGAGGGAGGAAGAGCAGAGGTTATTGTTTGGAAGGGGAATCCCCCCTCCATAAGTACTTAAGGTATCAAAGCCCTATCCGGGGTTACTTCCCTTCTTTGTCTTTTACTGGCACTGGAGCCCTGTCGCACTAAAAATCTGTCCAGAGAGCTGTTTCTGGTGTCTCTTTAAGATTTGCCTAAAATGAGACAAGGTACTGTCACTGAACATGTTGCAGATACAGCTTGTATCAGCTTGGTCAGGGTGATATTTTTCCACAAAAGTTTGCACCTCATTCCACTTTGCACAAATGTCCTTAATCACTGAAGGCACCTTCTCCCCTATCGTGTTTCTCACCTTCTTTACCAAAGGGCTGGCACTAGGAACTTTTTTTGGGCCCATGGTGGCTTGTTTCGCAGTCGCACTCAATAAACAATGGATTATCACGAAATGTTTCAGATGAATGCGTAAAGTAATGCTCACTGAACCAGTGACAGAGCCAGACTGAGACACGTATGCATGAGTGGCGGCTTCCCAGGCGAGCGGACGCATCTGATACTGACGATTTCCGGGTGGAGGTACGAAATCTGGAGCAAAATTTCGCCCAAAAAATTGGTCTAAATCTGAAACGTACGATATTCGGTGTGGACGAAATCTGGGGTTCCACTGTAGTTTGATTCACCAGTGTGGCAATAATACGAGTGTGAAATTATGCATTAATGTTTAAAATACACTCAAATCCTAAAATTAGTCGATAAACTGTTTGGACAGAATTTTATAAGATGCCATACTATCACAATATGAAATGCAAGCTGCCAGAGGAAACCAACCATCAAAGAACATATGTGTATACATTGTCAACAACATATCTTTATCCATCATCTTTTTTTTTACCCTTTAATTACCCAGAGCCCTGAAATTAAAAGCACTCACAGTGTCTACATTTAAAAAAACATTATTTCTTCTGAAATGGTAAGTGAATTTTCCTGAGGGTAGTAACAAAAAAATTAATGGAAAACTTATGGAATTATGCAGGTGCAAAGTTAGCGGTCAGGAGGCATTTTAGGCATCGGTGATTTTGCCAACTTTGAGTCTCATTGCTCAATTTGACCAAATTTTTAGCTATTTTGCTACCATGCATTCCATTCTTTTGATTAAGTACAAAAAACCACCCATTCAATTGTCAAAACCATAATTCAGTAATTTGGCCAATTTTATGCAAAATTAAAAAAATCCAATTTAAAAACAATCTAAAATAAACACTGTAGACATTCCAGGCACTAAAACATTTCCTCTGTGCAACAATCATGTCCCCAGGTCTCTCCTATATTACACTTGCCTTTCATTTTGAAGACTATCACAAAAATATCTAAGATTTACCCTATTTCTTGCATAATAAAATATGAGGAATGATTGGTCATGGTTTATGGGTGTCAAAATAATTGAATCAGATCTAGTAAAAGCCCATAAAAACAAACTGGGGAAGTATAGGAGAGACCTATACCTAGAAACAACAATAAAACTATAAAAGACATCTTAGAAAACCCCTCAATCACTATTTTAAATAAAAAACAAGGTCAGTTTTGTTTTTCCCATCAATACACAATTAAAATTTACCACTCCATAACCTATGTCTAGTTTTAAGTAGTCTAAACCATTAGGATTAGTCTACCCAAAATGCTCATGCATGCTAGTGGCTTTCTTTGTGCTTAACAATACAGTGGACCCCCGGCTAATGAATACCCCGGAAATCGTACAATTATGTAAGTATAATATTGTAAGTGCTTGTGGAAGTGTATTTTTGGGGGTCTGAAATAGACTAACCTACGTGACATTATTTCTTAAGGATGTAAATTCGTTCGGTAATGGCACTTGAGCAGGCTTCTGGAATGAATTTTTTTCGTTAGCCGGGGGTCCACTGTACTTTATTACATGTTAACTACAGTTTGTACCCCTTCTCCTGTATATATTACTAAATGTAAAAGGAGAAACTTTTATTTTTCCTTTTAGGCCACCCTGCCTCGGTGGGAAACGGCCGACGTGTTGAAAGAAAGAAGAAGAACTACAGTTTGTATACTACACAAAGAAATAAAAATTTTGAATTTTGAATCATGTACCAAGTGAGGCAGGATTCTTTTTATACTGTGCAAATTCACTGCACAGACCCATTCTCTCATATCTGGGCCAAAATTTACCCCTTACAGCTTAATCTGGGTGAGCTGAACTCATGACTGTAACTACGTGAAGGATCCCTGGCCTTAATGATGTAGCTCTACATGACAGCCACTGAAAGGTTTAAGTAACTTAGTATGCTAAGTATCACATTTTAAGATGCAAGTTCAATACAACTAACCTGCTGCAGACTTGGGTTGGTTGCCAATAATGCCAACTGTGCGACCATTCATGCGTGCAAATCCAACAATTATATTTTTTGCATAATTAGGCATTATTTCAAAAAAATCTCCCTCATCCACAATGCTCTCAACCACATCTAGCATGTTGTATGCAGCTGTCGATTCTAGTGGGACAACAGTGTCCAATCCAGGTACATCACGATCCCTGTAAGTGTTTCTAACAATCAACATAGGCCATACATAAACTAACATATACTGTATAATTATAACATACAAATAAAATTGGACCTCTTTCAAATAAATTAAAATTTAATTATTTTAATGAAATGCATTTTGAAATATACAGCCTTATCACTATACTGTTTAAATCTGAACCACTTAACCATGGGTCATCACACTGTCTGATAGGGGATGGATCCTGATTATTCTGAGGCAAATAACCCATGAAAGTTCTTAAGTTGAGAAGAGCATGAATATCATTTCGGAAAGCTTTATGAGCAACCCCAGACAGTGTGGTGTGAGTGCGAGCTCCACCCAGTTCCTCCTGGGTTACATCCTCATTGGTGACTGCCTTCACTACTTCTGGACCAGTAATGAAGAGGTAGGAGCTGTTCTCAACCATGAATGTGAAATCTGTCAAGGCAGGCGAGTACACTGCACCACCCGCACATGGGCCCATAATCAGGGAGATCTGTTGAATTATAAGAGGTATTAAAAATTTTGTTTCCTGAATAATAATGTATATAAAGCAACTTTTAAAATAATAGGTTAAATTTCACTGCATAATTTGCATTTTTACTTACACTACACACACACAACAAACATACCTGAGGAATGACTCCTGAAGCCATAACATTGCGTTGGAAGATATCAGCATAACCAGCCAGCGACTCGACACCTTCTTGAATCCTAGCTCCACCAGAGTCATTCAAACCAATAACTGGAGCCCCCACAAGCATAGCCTGGTCCATGATCTGAAAAAATAAAAGTAAATTTTATCTACACTAAGTTTTCTAGCCTTCTCTACTTTTCTTGCCTCAGTTGTGACTTGAAAATGGTCCAGGATGGACTGAAACGTCACCACAAGGTTCCTCTACTAAGTGCAGGTTTTAGGTGAAAAGAGGGCATTTTACACCATGCAATGAAGCTCTACCACATTTCCTTGAAATGTTATATATAGAGAATTCTGACCTATATAAAATGAACATTACAGGATTAGTGTTGTACAGTGGACCCCCGAGTTTCGTAAAAACTTCACTCCTGAAGTCTGCTCAAGCGCCATTACCGAACGAATTTACTCCCTTAAGGAAAAATGTCACGTAGGTTAGTCTATTTCAGACCCCCAAAACTACACTTCCACAAGCACTTACAATATTATACTTACATAATTGTACGATTTCCGGGGTTTACGAAACTCGGGGGTCCACTGTATTGTCTATTGTGTAAGGTAGAGTACATGTTTTAAAATGTGAATAATTTTGGCTAGACCCTAGTACACAATGGATACTAGTATTTTTTAGCATATTTGATATCCACACTGCCTCTCAACTACATGAATATCAAGGTTCTACTATACTGTATTTCTTTACTCAGTAAACTGCATACACAACATTACTGGAAATTAGGTGATGATGTGGGGTTACTGAATCTATAATTCAGAAGGCTGGGGAGGGGTTGAATAAGTGATTTGAGCATTTAAGAGAGGATGGAGCAGGATAGGATGACTAAGAGGTATATAAATTGGGGAGTGAAGGAAGGAAGAGTAGGGATCATCCTAGGAAGGAATGAAGGGAGGGGATGTTGAGCAGACGATCACTGAACTGTAATGTCTGCAACTTCTGGCAATAAGGGAATGATTTTTTTTGGAAGGAGGAGAGAAGAGAGAGAGAGAGAGAGAGAGAGAGAGAGAGAGAGAGAGAGAGAGAGAGAAAGGTCATTCCAAAGAAAAAAGTAAACATTCACCAGTTATTGCCAGAAGTGTGCAGACATTACAGTTCAGATGATCGTCTGAGCTGCAACATCCCCATCCCTTCCTCATAGTGCAGGCACTGTGCTTCTCTCCAGGCCTACAGTTCAACTAATGGGGGGGGAAAGAAAGAAAGAGAGAGAGAGAGAGACAGAGAGAGAGAGAGAGAGAGAGAGAGAGAGAGAAGAGAGAGAAGAGAGAGAGAGAGAGAGAGAGAGAGAGAGAGAGAGAGAGAGAGAAAGGTCACTCTACCTCAGTGGGAAGAGGCCAGTGTGTTAAAAAATACTAAAAAGGACTTGCATACCCTAACAACATTAGATGAAACTAAACTGTATTAATTAAAGAGCTAAGGGAGGTGATACATTAAAATATAATAACAGATATAACTGATGTGCATTACCTGGGAAAAATACATATCCTAGGGATACCATACATCAGTAAATCAGTAAAGGAAACCAGTCGCACCATCATCTCAACAATTTGTACACAAAGTGGCATTTATCAACACCTTGCTGATAATGTAGTCTATAACATATGAGAAGTCACTGCATCCAGAGCCCCAGCACTTCATTTATTTTAAATGTAAATTATAAAGTTTTAGCAATATACTTTACTTACCTTGCAAATCTTCTTTGCATGAATGGATGAAAGTGATCCACCAAAGACAGTGAAATCTTGACTGAATATGTACGTCAGCCGCCCATGAATAAAGCCATGACCTGTCACAACTGAATCTCCCGGATACTGAAATATAATAAGTACTTTTAACATACAAATGAACTATATATACTCTCCATACATATTTAGTTTTAATTTAAAAAAAGAAGTACAGTGGACCCCCGGTGTTCGTCCATTTTTCTTAACAGAATGCTGCTCAAGTGCCATTACCAACCGAATTTATTCCCTTAAGAAATAATGTACAGTAGACTAGTCCTTTTAGACCCCCAAAACTACACTTATAAAAGCATTTAAAAAAATACACTTACATAAAAGGGAGTGTTTTGAGCAGGACGAACACCGGGGGTCCACTGTACTTGAAAATTTAAGACATAAAAGCTGCAATTAATTCAAAAACTGAAAATGAAAAAATAAATGTTTCTGTCATTTGCAGTTAGCTGTGAGTAAAGCTTGTAATTTAGCCTTATACAAATTTCCAAAACATTACATGCACAATTAAACTACATAAAAATTTATGCAATGTACACCACTCACACCATTACAAAAACTTCTTAGCTATATGTGGTATACTGATATACAAGGCAAATATTGTACCAGGAATGCTAAAAGGTTCTCAAGAAGTATGAGGTGTTCACAACCAAGAATGGAAAGGCGAGACTTTCTTCTCCATACTATGCTGTCAACATGCTGCTAAGTAGGCTACATGTTTGCTTTTATACGCATCAGTGACACATTCAAAAGCTCAACCTACTTCACAAGAGAAAAAATCCTTAAGCTATAACACAGACCTAATCAAGATCACAGCTATAGGATTAATGTCAGGGCAGGATATACTACAGTAGATCTGCTAATCTATCCACCTCCTGCCACAAGGCATTATTTTTAATTTATCTATCCATTATGAAAGAATTAGGGGCAAGACTGAAAGTAGGACTGCAAAGAAATGAGGAGGATTTAAAGGCTAGGGAACGAGTTGACCAAGTACGTATTTAAACTGAAGCATATAAGTGAACAATATGGCAAGTGTAAAGAGCTTCGCCGTATTTAAGGGTTTTCAGATAGGGCGAATAAAGGAGCAATGAAGTAGATACAGTGGACCCCTGAGTAATGAACAAAATTCATTCCAGAAGCCTGCTCAAGTGCCATTACCGAATGAATTTACTCCCGTAAGAAATAATGTCAAGTAGGTTAGTCCATTTCAGACACCCAAAAATACACTTACAAAAGCACTTACAATATTATACTTACATAATTGTACAATTTCCAGGGTGTTCGTAACTCGGGGGTCCACTGTATTCTGAATGTATGAAATAGGTAGTATGTTATTGAAAGTAGTAAAGTCTTAATCAGGAGAATAACACTCAGGTTTGGGTAAGAAGGGAATGGGACCATTTTCCACTAAAAATAGGCCTTAGATATGTATGTATGATGCAGTGGCGTATGATGGGTTATTGTCTCAGGGCGTGCGCTATGCATGATACAACTAGCTATGGGGTGCGCTGTGTACGATACAACTAGCTATGGGGTGCGTTGTGCATGATACAACTAGCTATGGGGTGCGCTGTGCATGATACAACTAGCTATGGGGTGCGCTGTGCATGATACAACAAGCTATGGGGTGTGCAGTGCTATCTTAACCCTTTGGGGGTCAACAGGCCGCTAGAATTTACGTGTACTAGTATGGCACCAACCCCTGCTCGTAAAACGTACTAGTATGGCACCGACCCCGAAAGGGTTCAAGCTGCCACAATATTCATAACAGGGGGCAGAAAAATTAGTTCCCCATTATGATCCATGATAATATTGAGTGAGCTTAATATTTATGATGAATTTACCATCTTTGGTGGGTGTGAGGTACTCACCTAGCACACACAATATATGCCCGTGGTGTGAAGTCACCATGGCTATTTAATATACATACAGTGGACCCCCGGATTACGGCATTATTTCGTTCCAGAATGATGTTCAAGTGCCGTTACCGAATGAATTTGTTCCCATAAAGAATAATGTAAATTAGATTAGTCCTTCTAGACCCCCAAAAATACACTTACAAAAATACATTTACATAATTGTTTGAGTTTGGAGCAGTACGTAATCCGGGGGTCCACTGTATTTACAGATGGGATTATAAAAGAAGTAAATACTAGGGTGTTGGGGAGGCGTGGGAACTGGTCATAGTCGATCTTTTCTAATGATACTGTTCTTTTGGGAAATTCTGAAGAGAAGCTGCAAAGGTTAGTCTCTATAAGAAAATTAAAACTGAACATAAAAAAGAGCAAGGTGACAAGAGTAACAAAAAGTTTAGGTAATAAAAAATGGATAGCAGACTGGGAAGTGAATGTATTTAGATACTGTACAGGTTGGCCATCAGTAATCCGGCAATCAGTTATCCGGTTCCATCAGTAATCCGGCACTAATTTCAGCTAGCATAATTTCAAATTTCATCATTGTACTGACTCAAATTTCATCATTATACTGACTCAGAAATTGTGCAGATGGTTGTAAATCCACAGCAGGAAGCCAGAGGAGGAGAAAGCAGTGATGAAAATGAGGAAGATGTAGCAGAAAGTCTCTACTGATAGAGAAAGAAAGAGAAGGAAAAAGAAAGAGAAGGAAAAAGAAAGAGAAGGAAAAAGAAAGAGAAGGAAAAAGAAAGAAAGAAAAAGAAAGTGTGTGTGTGTGTGCATGTGTGTGTGTGTGTGTACACTCACCTAGTTGTACTCACCTAGTTGTGGTTGCAGGGGTCGATTCACAGCTCCTGGCCCCGCCTCTTCACTAGCCGCTACTGGGTCACTCTCCCTGCGCCATGAGCTTTATCATACCTCTTCTTAAAGCTATGTATGGAGCCTGCCTCCACTACATCACTTCCTAAACTATTTCACTTCCCAACCACTCTGTGACTGAAAAAATACTTCCTAACATCCCTGTGATTCATCTGAGTCTTCAACTTCCAACTGTGTCCCCTTGTTGCTGTGTCGCATCTCTGGAACATTCTGTCTCTGTCCACTTTGTCAATTCCTCTCAGTATCTTATATGTTGTTATCATGTCCCCCCTATCTCTCCTGTCCTCCAGTGTCGTCAGGTCGATTTCTCTTAACCTCTCCTCGTAGGACATACCCCTTAGCTCCGGGACTAGTCTTGTTGCAAACCTTTGCACTTTCTCGAGCTTCTTCACGTGCTTGGCAAGGTGTGGGTTCCAAACTGGTGCTGCATACTCCAGTATGGGCCTAACGTACAGTGTACAGGGTCCTGAACGATTCTTTATTAAGATGTCGGAATGCTGTTCTTAGGTTTGCTAGGTGCCCATATGCTGCAGCAGTTATTTGGTTGATGTGCGCCTCAGGAGATGTACCTGGTGTTATTACTCCCCCCAAGGTCTTTTTCCTTGATTGAGGTTTGGTGTCTCGGGCCCCCTAGGCTGTACTCCGTCTGCGGTCTTCTTTGCCCTTCCCCAAACTTCATGACTTTGCACTTGGTGGGGTTGAACTCCAGGAGCCAATTGCTGGACCAGGCTTGCAGCCTGTGTGTGTGTGTGTGTGTGTGTGTGTGTGTATGGGGACAAAGAGGAATGTACAAGAGAATAGTAGTACCATCCCTTGTATATAAAAAAAAAGGTATGTGCTTTAAACACTGCAGAAAAGAGGAGGCTGGAGAAATTATAGACATCACATTTGAGAGCAATGTGTAGTGTGAATATGTGAGAAGAAACAACTTAATTTGCATCATAAGAAACAATACTAGGAAAAATTCAGCAGTAATATGACTGCTGCAAATAGGCCTCTAACAATGCATTTTTTTTTATTTATAAATGTTAAATTAAGATGGTGAAAGTGTTGAATGATGAAAGTTTTTTTTCTTTCTTTTTGGATCACCCTGCCTTGGTGGGAAATGACTGACGTGTTAAAAAAAATTAAGCCATACGTAACAACAATGACTTGAGGGCTTTTTTAGTACCACTGATCCACATACACATACTAAGAATTATGGAAGAGGAAATTCCAAAGACAGCTGAAAAGGACCTCAATTGAAGGTTAAAATATACACTGTGGAATTTTTCCCTCCATTAATCAGTGTTCATCACACTGTTGCACCAACATAGTTTCTCTAAGGTACAGGTATTTCATTAAGTCAAAACCTACAGATAAATAAGACAGCATTCTCCACCTTCCAGGTACAAGTCACAGATATCCATGTAAAATTAGTAACCAAGGAAACCACTGTGTGATCAGAGTATTTTTTAAAATGTTTCTAAAGATAATGAGGAAAAGTTTTAAATATTTTACACTTTTTTGTGTGTGCACGTGGTGTACATGCATGTGTGCGGGTGTGTACGTGTGCATGCTCGCACTGGTTTATACTGACCTTCTGATTTTCCATGTTAAAGTCTGTGCAGGTATGCTCAGAAAACATGTCGAATTCCACAAAACTGTCTGGGTCACATAGAAGTTCTACTCTTTCTCGAGCTGTTAACTTGCCCTGATGGTGAATTAAACTTTATTTGTATTTCTGGTAAGTACATAATTATATACAGCTGCAGCTATAATTACTAGAAATCAAAACTCTGTTTAACAGAAATAATATTAAAGAATAAAAAGGAACAAAGCTGTGATTGGAACAATACATAAATAACCTGCACATAGGTCTAGTGACTAATTAATGGTCCAGACCGAAGTGTCATCATATGTTTCAGTCTCATATATGTGGATTATTTGTGTAGAAATTGCATTACTGTGTATATGTATACAGTATTTTGCTAATGCTCAACTATATGACTATAACTATGAATTATAATTGACAGAGATTAGAAACTTCAGGAGGAAAAGCAGGAGGCTTAAAATGGATACACTGCCACTGGTCTACCAAAATGCCTAATGAAATAAAGTAATAAATTGTAAATAGGTTCAGAAATTATAAGTGTTATTACAGTAGTGCAGTCTAGAAACCATCTTACTCACGGCTCACTAATGCGGTTACATTTTTTTTTTAAAGCAGCTGTAGCTTTCCATATCCTAAACTAAATTTATATATGTATTGACCTTTGGAAAGGCAATGATCCTCCTCATTCTTTCCTGGGACCAAACAGAATAAATTTATGTTAAACAGTTAAAGAATTAATTACAGTACGTACTAGAATATATACAGTGGTACCTCGACTTACGATATTTTTTCATTCCAGAATGCTGTTCAAGTGCCATTACCAAACGAATTTATCTCCATAAGGAATGATGTAAAATAGACGTGTTTTTTTAGACCCCCAAAATTACACTTACAAAAGCATTTAAAAAAATAAACTTACATAAAAGGGTGAGTTTGGGGACCATCGTAAGTCGAGGTACCACTGTACATGTATTTAACAAAAAAAGGCACAATATCGTGGCTCGAACAATACACACACAACCTGCACATGTAAAAAAAAAAGAGAGGAACTTACGACGACGTTTCAGCCCGACTTGGACCATTTACAAAGTCACACTAACACAATGGACAGGTAAAAGGGGTATTTATAGGCAGGCAGACAGGGAAGGGCACAAGAAAGTGGTGGAGGGGTAATAATGAAGGTAGTAGTGGAAGTGGTAGTAGTATTAGTGGAGGCAGTCATATTCTAGGAAAGGAGCACTGCAATGAAGCTGGTGGCCCGGTTGCAGGTTGTGTGTGTGTATATACTACATGTATTATCCATGTACGTATATCAACGCATAGTCCAACACTTATGAGTTGCCTAGACATTAGAGAATGGGTTTGTGCACTCAGTGTGAGCAGTATTACAAAATTCGGGGATGGCAAAAAAAAAAAAAAAAAGGCGCTCTTCATTTTAAACAAAAAGAAAAATTTATTTTTTTCTCAAAATATTCAGCGAGGTATGCACGTCACCGTAGATCTACGTGTGGACAGTTTAAGGGTCAAGATGCACGTGCAACAGTTAGGTATCTTTATTCTTCAGTCGAGTATGTATAGAAGATTGTAATAATATTGGTAGAATTACCGACAATATGTTAGGTAAAAGGACACAAGTGTATCTAATGTGACATTTTATTGTGGCAACATTTTGCTCTCCACGAGCTTTATCAAGCAGTTACAAACAATACACAGGCACAGAGGGTATATATAAGCTTAGAGTGAGGTGTAGTAGTAGTTGTAATACTAGTGGTAGTAGTAGTAATACATGTGGTAGAAAAATCAACTTGTACTCATGTACAAAATGATTTTTGTACCACAAGTATTACTACTACCACTAGTATTACTACAACTACAGTGGTACCTCGGTTTTCGTTTGCCCTGGTTTTTGTCGAATTCGGTTTTCGACGACTTTTTTCGTCAAAATTTTGTCCCAGTTTTCGTTCATCACATCGGTTTTCGTCCGCCACACTGAACGTGTCCGCCTGCCTGGGCCCACACAAAGCATCCCACGCACGCATTCTGAGTCAGTCTGGCTTTGTTTCTCATTTTGTGAACATTACCCTGTGCATTCATACGAAACATTTCGTAATAAGCCATTGTTTTTTGTGCTTGTTTATTGAGTGCGACTGCTAAATAAGCCACCATGGGGCCAAAGAATGTTCAGAGTGCCTTTGGTGAAGTCCATGTGGTTGGATGTGAGTGGCTAGGATGTGGAAGAGTTGGTGGACGACCACAGGGAAGAGCTAACCACTGAAGAGCTGCAACACCTTCAACTGGAACAGCAACAGATCGCAGCTGAGGAAATTGCTTCAGAGGAGGAAGAGAGAGAGGGGAGAATGTGCCTTCTTCAGTGATTAAGGACATGTGTGCAAAGTGGAGTGAGTTGCAAAGTTTTGTGGAGAAATATCACCTTAACAAAGCTGTTGCAAGCCGTGTCTGCAACATGTTCAATAACAATGACAATGCTTTGTCCCATTTTAGGCAAATCTTAAAGAGATGCCAGAAACAGACCTCTCTGGGCAGGTTTTTTGTGCAACAGGGGTCCAGCGACTCTCAAGCTGATCCTAGTGCCAGTAAAAGACAAAGAAGGGAAGTAACCCCAGATAGGGACTTGATACCTGAAGTCCGTAGAAGTAGCTTATATACTTTAGTCAGGTGAGGCGAAGCAGGAGGAGGCAGGGTCATAGTGGTACCATCCACTA
>WNWK01026183.1:0-27681 GCA_009830355.1 Cherax destructor
AACAACAGCTCACTCTAGCCGCCATTGTTCTCCAGGAAGGGGATTGTGGGAAGCCAGCATCTCTCTAAGCTCCTCCCCTCAAAACATCCACATCACTTTGCAAATCCTCTCAACATATCTTATGTTATTATAATGAAACATGCAACTATATTTTAGTACTTAATTAAATGTGTGCATTATTTATATAACCTATTATATTGAGAAAATCAGTTAAATCAGCCCTTAAGCTTTTAAGACTGGCCAAGACTTAAACTCTCAACTAAGCAGTACTCCTGATTAATTCAATATAACTAGGCATTCATATGTTATTTAATTACAACAATACATGCTGGGTTCCATAGCCCCCATAACAAGTCCATAATACCCCATAACAGACAATATCCCTATTTTTTTCAGTTTGTGGGTGCCCATAATCTGTGAGTGTTTTCCAGGTCTTTTTTATATCTCCTCTTGTTTCAGTGAATCTGCTGGAATAGTACAATTGTTTGGCCTTTTTTATTAGTTTGGTGAGAACTGATGAATAGTGTTTAACAAACTCCTTATGTATGAGTCCCCGTCTATATTGCTTCTCATATTGATGTTTCTTGTTAATGGATTTTAGTAAGTTGTTAGTTGCCATGGGCGCCAACGTTTATTGTAATCTGTTTCATTTTTATAGGACAATGTTTGTTGTATAGTCTATGTAATTTATTAAGAAAGGTGTCTGTCCACTCATCGATACCCTTGGCATTTGGGAATTCTATAGCCCAGTCAACTGTGTCTAGCTCTGTTGTGAAGTTATTTATTGAAGCTTGGTCATGGAGTCGGAATGAAACTTTGGTGTATTCTAGGGCGGTTTACTAATGTTTGTTAAGAGGAAGGTGGGGTAGTGGTCTGTGGTGCTGTCTGTTATTATCCCCGATTTAAGGGGGCTAGGATATTGGTCCATATATGGTCGATTATGGTTGCATTCGTACTCAGTAAGCCTAGTTGGTTTGGTTATTGTTGGTATGAGAAGTGTGTTGTTCATATTGTTGATGAAATCGGTTACTGGCTGGTCATCTGGTAGGCCAAGGTTGATGTTGAAGTCTCCAGCTAAGATAAGGTGGTGTTTGTTCAATTGGTTGTTTGTTATTTGCGTTTTAGTTGATCGCTAAAATTTGGGATGTTTGTATGAGGCATCCGGAAATGGCCCCGATGGTTATGGGAGTCTTAAGGTTTTGTGCAGTAAATTTAGCAAAAATATATTCTCCATATTCATCATTATAGCAGATGGTGTCACAGCAGGATATTTCATTAGAGTAATAGATTGCAATACCTCCCCCCGCTTGATGTGGTCTGCAGTTGTGTATTGCTGTGTATCCTGGCAGCGAGTAGATATCTATTGTATCCTGCTTAAGCTAGGTTTTAGTAAGGACAATACATGTGAAGGTTGTTTTTAGGGAACCAAGGAGGGCAAGGAGGTCATCATAGTGTTTGCTTAAGGATCAGACATTGTAGTTAAGAACTGTTATACTTTTAGTAGTGTTTAGGACAGTGTGGGCTTGTGATGCTGTGTAGTAGAGGCAGTTATTTTCCAGTAAATTTTGAATGGGTGTTCGATTAAATAGGTTTAGATCAGGGTCGACGTGATCATTCATCATTTAGGTTAAATAGTGATTTTGTTATATCATGTATAGTGTGGTGAGTTATAGTACTGATATCTGTTGTAGGGGATGTTTTGGTAATATATAACTAATGCACATTGGTCAAATAGAGTATAGTAACAAATAAACATAGTGGTCTTGGTATTAGTATGTATTAAACTAGTATGAAATAAAAAAATTTGATATAAACTAATAAGATACAATTATCAAAAACAATGTAGCACCAATGAGTTTGGTATTGGTTATGTATTAAGCTAGAATGAAATATAGTACAGTAAAATTAAAGAAAAATTTAGATATAAACTAATAAGATAAAATTACTAATAACAATGTAGCACCAATGAGTTTGGTATTGGTTATGTATTAAGCTAGAATGAAATAAAGTACAGTAAAAACTTACAAATTTAGTTAAACTATTAAGTTTAAGTTACAAAATTGGGTAGCACCAATGAGTTTGGTGTTGGTTATTTAATAAGCTAGAAGGTAATTTGATATAAACTAATAAGATAAAATTACTAATAACAATGTAGCACCAATGAGTTTGGTAATAGTTATGTATTAGGCTAGAATGAAATAAAGTACAGTAAAAATTACAAATATAGATAAACTACTAAGTTTAAATTACAAAATTGGGTAGTACCAATGAGTTTGGTGTTGGTTATTCAATAAGCTAGAATGTAATTAGGTGAACTAGATATTACCTATGATATTAATAGATAATAAGATAGTTGTAGCACAAGACTGTTACTTGTAATTGCACTAGAGAATAGTTGCAATAGAAATAAAGGTATAATATAGGTTTATAAAAAAGTATAATAAAAAATAAACAGGGGCAAAGAATGGTATACAGTAGATATTAAAATAAGTAAAATGGGATTTTTTTTTTGCACCGGTTATTAAAAAGTATAATTGGTAAGGATAGGGCAATGATGTTGCAGCTGTGTATGGAAGCTTGGATCTTTGGCAATGATAGGTTAATAAAAATAAAGGTATAAAATAAGATTGAGCAATGAAGTATAAAAAAAATGGGGCAATAATAATTATAAAATAAAAATTGTGCAATAAAGCTTGAATAATAAGGGAATTTTGTAGTTATCAAATACAAATTAAGACTATGAGGTAGAATTAAGACTATGAGGTAGAATTAAGACTATGAGGTAGAATTAAGACTATGAGGTAGAATTAAGACTATGAGGTAGAATTAAGACCTATGAGGTAGAATGGTAGTTGGATATAAGGTAAAAATTTAATGGTAAGAGGGTATTGGAATTTTGGGGAACAAAAGTAAAAATTTAATGGTAAGAGGGTATTGGAATTTTGGGAACAAAATTTAAAGATGGTTCATAACACTAATCGTGGATAGTGGGTGTACTACATATTATTCTAATTCTGTTAACCCAGCCTCACTCAGGAATCTTTTAAGTTCATGTTCTGTTGCAATGAAATACCTCTTCCCAGTGGGCTGTTTCCTAACTGCGATTTTACCATCCCTCACAAAGCACTGATGAATTTTTTGGGCATTGCGTAATTTTCTTAAACGATAAAGGAGGTTTTGTCTTGTTTTGGTAAGGCACTCGTTCACATAGACATCAGATTTCATAGTTATGGATGTTTTTAGTAGGTTGTTTCTTTGCAAGCTGGTATTGAATTTTAATAGCACTGTTTTTTCCTGCTTGGTAGCCCATCAGTTTGTAATCTTTTAGTTCATCACTACGTATGTTTATGCTAAGGTGGTCCTTGAAGAGTTGTAGGGCGGCCTCCATGCATGTCTCTTGGGTGACTGTAGGTGGAAGATGTTTGCTATTAACTATAACAGCGTCACTTAGCTGTTGTTGGTCGTTATGGTCTTGGAAGTTGTTGATGACATCAGTAAGTTGTAGATCCACTCGTGATCTTTCTTCTATGATGTTCTTGTTCAGCTGGGTGACTTGATCTTTCAGAGTGTTGATGGTGTCTACAGACTGGGTGTGGGTGTTGCTTAGTTGTTCTAGAGTGGTTAGTTTGTCTTCCAGAGTTGTGATCTTGATGAGATACTGTGCGTTGGAGATTTTAAGCTCCTGCATTTCCTGTGTAAGCTGTGATTGTTTGATTCTGGATCATAAGGTAATAATATGGCTATGGGCCGCATTAAATATCGTGTAGCTAGGATGGGAAGAGTTGGTGGAGAAATATCACCCTAACAAAGCTGTTGCAAGCAGTGTCTGCATGGTCCAGTGACTTCAGGCTGGTCCTAGTGCCAGTGAAAGACAAAGAAGGAAGTAACACTGGATAGGGTTTTGATACCTTAAGTCCTTATGGAGGGGATTCCCTTCCAAACAATAACCTTTCCTCCCTCTCCCTCCTCGCTGTCTTCCATATAAGAACATAAGAAAGAAGGAACACTGCAGCAGGCCTACTGGCCCATGCGAGTCAGGTCCAAGTCTCCCACCGGCTTAAGCCAATGCCCCGACCCAGCCAGGTCAGGTTGCATTCACTTAAGGAAGGAGCATGGCATCTGACCTAGTAACACAAGCTAGTCAGGACCAACTCACACCCACCCGCACCCACTCATATATTTATCTAGCCTATTTTAAAACTACACAACGTTTTAGCCTCTATAACTGTAATCGGAGTTTGTTCCACTCATCAACAACTCTATTACCAAACCAATGCTTTCCTATATCCTTCCTGAATCTGAATTTATCCAACTTAAAGCCATTGCTGCGAGTCCTGTCAATACTAGATTTTTAGCACGCTATTTACATCCCTTTATTTATTCCTGTTTTCCATTTATACACCTCAATCATATTCCCCCTAATTCTACGCCTTTCTAAGAGTGCAGATTCAGGGCCCTCAGTCTATCTTCATAGGGAAGATTTCTGATACATGGGATCAACTTTGTCATCCTCCTCTGTACGTTTTCCAGAGCATTTATATCCATTCTGTAATACGGTGACCAAAACTGTGCAGCATAATCTAGATGAGGCCTAACCAAGGATATATAGAGTTGAAGAACAACCTGAGGACTCCTATTATTTATGCTTCTTGATATGAAGCCAAGGATTCTGTTCGCTTTATTGCGAACACTTATGCACTGCTGTCTTGGTTTTAGATTACGCTAACCAGAACTCCTAAATCCTTTTCGCAATCAGTAGTATTAAGATCTACATTATTTAGTTTATATGTGGCATGGTTATTGTCCTGTCCAATATTTGAACTTTGCATTTATCTATATTAAACTGCATCTGCCACTTCTCCGACCACTGCATCAGTCTATTCAAATCTTCCTGGAGTGCTCTAATATCCTCATTTGAATGAATTGGACGGCCTATTTTGGTGTCATCGGCAAATTTGCTTATGTCGCTATTTATTCCCTCATCTATGTCGTTTATGTAGATTGTGAACAACAAGGGCCCAATACTGACCCCTTTGGAACACCGTTTGTGACGCTTCCCACTCTGATTTCTCCCAATTTATGCAAACTCTCTGCTGCCTCTTTGTCAACCATGCCTCTATCCAGGAAAAATTTCTCCTCCTATTCCGTGTGCCTTAATTTTCCTCAATAGTCTCTGATGTGGAACTCTATCAAAAGCCTTACTGAAGTCCATATATTTTTTTTTTTTATTACACATCGGCCGATTCCCACCAAGGCAGGGTGGCCCGAAAAAGAAAAACTTTCATCATCATTCACTCCATCACTGTCTTGCCAGAAGGGTGCTTTACACTACAGTTATAAAACTGCAACATTAACACCCCTCCTTCAGAGTGCCGGCACTGTACTTCCCATCTCCAGAACTCAAGTCCGGCCTGCCGGTTTCCCCGAATCCCTTCATAAATGTTACTTTTCTCACACTCCAACAGCACGTCAAGTATTAAAACCATATGCCTCCATTCACTCCTATCAAATACGCTCACACATGCTTGCTGGAAGTCCAAGCCCCCCGCACACAAAACTTCCTTTACCCTCCCTCCAACCTTTCCTAGGCCGACCCCTACCCGCCTTCCCTCCACTACAGATTTATACACTCTGAAGTCACTCTGTCTCTGTTCCATTCTTCTACATGTCCAAACCATCTCAACAACCCTCCTCAGCTCTCTGGACAATCGTTTTGGTAATCCGCACCTCCTCCTAATTTCCAAACTCCGAATTCTCTGCATTATATTCACACCACACATTGACCTCAGACATGACATCTCCACTGCCTCCAGCCTTCTCCTCGTTGCAACATTCATCACCCATGCTTCACACCCATATAAGAGCGTTGGTATAACTATACTCCATACATTCCCTCTTTACTTCCATGGACAAGGTTCTTTGTCTCCCCAGACTCGAAGTGCTCCACTCACCCTTTTCCCTCATCAATTCTATGATTCACCTCATCCTTCATAGACCCATCCCCACATGTCCACTCCCAAATATCTGAATACATTCACCTCCTCCATACTCTCTCCCTCAATCTGATATCCAATCTTTCGTCACCTATTCTTTTGTTATCCTCATCACCTTACTCTTTCCTATATTCACTTTCAATTTTCTTCTTTTACACACCCTACCAAATTCATCCACCAACCTCTGCAGCTTTCTTCAGAATCTCCCAAAAAATAGTGTCATCAGCAAAAAGCAACTGTACAACTCCCACTTTGTATTTGCTTCTTTATCTTTTAGCCCAACACCTCTTGCCAAGACCCTCGCATTCACTTCTCTTACAACCCCATCTATAAATATATTGAACAACCACGGTGACATCACACACCTTGCCTAAGGCCCACTTTTACTGGAAATAGTCCCTTCCCTCCTACACACTCTAACCTGAGCCTCACTATCTCATAAAAACTCTTCATGCTTTCGTAACCTTCCTCCTATTCCATACACCTGCAACATCTGCCACATTGCCCCCTATCTACCCTATCATACGCCTTTTCCAAATCCATAAATGCCACAAAAACATCTTTACCCTTATCCAAATACTGTTCACCTATATGTTTCACTGTAAACACTTGGTCTACACACCCCCTACCTTTCCTAAAGCCCCCTTGTTCATCTGCTATCCTGCTTTCTGTTTTACTCTTAATTCTTTCAATAATAACTCTACCATACACTTTACCAGGTACCTCAACAGACTTATTCCCCTATAATTTTTGCACTCTCTTTTGTCCCCTTTGCTTTATACAAAGGAACAATACACGCTCTCTGCCAATCCCTAGGTACCTTACCCTCTTCCATACATTTATTAAATAATAGCACCAACCACTCCAAAATTTTATCCCACCTGCTTTTAACATTTCTATCTTTATCCCATCAATCCCAGCTGCCTTACCCCTTTCATTCTACCCACTGCCTCACGAACTTCCCCTACACCCACAACTGGCTCTTCCACACTCCTCAAGATGTTATTCCTCCTTGCCCTACACACGAAATCACAGCTTCCTGTCTTCATCAACATTTAACAAATCCTCAAAATATTCTCTCCATCTTCCCGATACCTTAACTTCCATTTAATAACTCTCATCTCCTATTTTTAACTGTCAAATCCATTTGTTCTCTAGGCTTCCTCAACTTATTAATCTCATTCCAAAACTTTTTCTTATTTTCAACAAAATTTGCTGATAACATCTCACCCACTCTCTCATCTGCTCTCTTTTACATTGCTTCACCACTCTTTTAACCTCTCTTTTTCTCTCCATATACTCTTCCCTCCTTGCATCACTTCTACTTTGTAAAACCTCTCATATGCTAACTTTTTCTCCCTTACTACTCTCTTTACATCATCATTCCACCAATCCGCTCCTCTTCCCTCCCGCACCCACTCGCCTGTAACCACAAACTTCTGCTGAACACTCTAACACTACATTTTTAAATCTACCCCATACATTTTCGACCCCATTGCCTACACTCTCACTAGCCCATCTATCCTCCAATAGTTGTTTATATCTTACCCTAACTGCCTCCTCTTTTAGTTTATAAACCTTCACCTCTCTTTTACTTACTGATTCTATTTTCCTTGTATCCCATCTACCTTTTACTCCCACTGTAGCTATAACTAAAAAGTGATCTGATATATCTGTAGCCCTCTATAAACATGTACATCCTGAAGTCTACTCAACAGTCTTTTATCTACCAATACATAGTCCAACAAACTACTGTCATTACGCCCTACATCATATCTTGTATACTTATTTATCCTCTTTTTCTTAAAATATGTATTACCTATAACTAAACCCCTTTCTATACAAAGTTCAATCAAAGGGCTCCCATTATCATTTACACCTGGCACCCCAAACTTACCTACTACCCTCTCTGCATGTTTCTCCCACTTTAGCATTTAGGTCCCCTACCACAATTACTCTCTCATTTGGTTCAAAAGTTCCTATACATTCGCTTAACATTTCCCAAAATTCTTTTCTCTCCTCTACACTCCCTCTTCTCAGGTGCATACACCTTATTATGACCCACTTTTCGCATCCGACCCTTATTTTAATCCACAAATCCTTGAATTTACACATTTATATTCCCTCTTTTCCTTCCATAACTGATCCTTCAACATTATTGCTACCCTTCCTTAGCTCTAACCCCTCAGATACTCCTGACTTAATCCCATTTATTTCTCCCCACTGAAACTCGCCTACCCCTTCAGCTTTGTTTCGCTTAGGGCCAGGACATCCAACTTCTTTTCATTCATAACATCGGCAATCATCTCTTTCTTATCATCCGCACTACATCCACGCACATTCAGACAACCCAATTTTATAAAGTTTTTCTTCTTCTTGTTTTTAGTGGATTTGTACAGGAGAAGGGTTACTAGCCCATTGCTCCCGGCATCTTGTCGCCTCATACGACACGCATGGCTTACGGAGGAAAGATTCTTTTCCACTTCCCCATGGACAATAGAGAAAATAAAAAGAACAAGAGCTATTAAGAAAAGAAGAAAAACCTAGATGTGTGTATGTATATATATGCATGTGTATGCCAGTGTAGTGTGACCCCAAAGTGTAAGTAGAAGTAGCTAGATATACCTGTTATCCAGCGTGTTTATGAGACAGAAAAAGACACCAGCAATCCTACCATCATGTAAAACAGTTTCAGGTTTCTGTTTCACAGTCACCTGGCAGGACAGTAGTACCTCCCTGGGTGGTTGCTGTCTACCAACCTACTACCTATACACAATATCATATTCATTACCATGATCTACCTCCTCAAATACCTTAGTGAAAAAGTTATTAAATTTGTAAGGCAGGAACGCCCTTTTGTAAAACGGTGCTGAGATTCGTTGATTAATTTATGCTTTTCAAGATGGCTGCGGATTGCCTCGGCAATTATTGATTCCATAAATTTTCCCACTATGGAGGTTAGGCTTATTGGTCTATAGTTCGAAGCCAAGGACCTGTCACCTGCTTTGAAAATAGGTATTACATTTGCCATTTTCCACTTATCTGGCACCATGCCAGTTTGCAGTGATATGTTGAAAAGATTAGCCAATAATATGCCAATAAGTCTCTTCAATAAAGGTAAAAGTGATTTAAATGTTCATTTATCCATTAAAATTAGTCATTTATATTTATTTCTCATTGTTGTTTGTATGTAAAGCTATAGTTCTCTATAAAATGTATTTTTTGTTAATATTTTTGGGTGTCTGGAACGGATTAATTGGATTTACATTATTTCTTATGGGGAATATTACTAAGGTTTTCGTCCATTTCGGATTTCGACCGACCTTCTGGAACAGATTAAGGACGAAAACTGGGGTTCCACACTGTATTAGGAAAGTTATGTATAAGAGACGTTTCTTCAAGATGGCATTTGCGAAAGCTGCTTGAGAGATGAGAACTGGGAGCTCAGGGACACAGCTGGAAGTTGAAGGCACAATTGAGCCACGTGAATGTCAGGAAATATTTCTTCAGGCTCAGGATAGTCGGAAAGTTGAATGATCTCAGCAAGGAAGATGTGGAGGTAGGTTTCATGCATAGTTTTAAGAGCAGGTACGATATGGCTCATAGAGCTAAGAGTGAATCTGGCATGCAGCAAATTGAGGAGCAGGGCCAGGAGGTGGGAGTCAACCCCTGCAACCACATACAAATGAGAAAATAAAGGTGAATGCATAGATGCATACATACATACCAGTAAAGAATGACTCGCTGTGATCAGGTTGGGCTCTAGCTCCTGATCCAAAAAGTGTACATCTTGCTATGACTCGCCGGGTCACCATCTGGAAAAGACCCGGACCGGGACATGTACCAGCGAATCATTTAATTCAGTTGCTATGTATGTTCCTATTACATTATTGTGCAACTCTTTGTACTAACTTTTACTAGCTAGTACCAACTACCTCATATACTATGTACTTTATTTTAGTGCTATTACTTGCTTAAACTTTGTGCTATAAGTCAAGTCTTACTTCTAAATTAATTTTATATCATATGTGGGAATTATAAGAGATTGTCTATCTGGGACACCGCCACTTGCAACAAACAATCTCCCGGGAGATGACCGACTAGTATAATTTTACACACTATGTATATCCTGGCTTAATGCCCCACTAGTTTATACTCATTCACCGTCTCGATACTTATATTTCGAGTCGATGAGTTAAGATAAATTAGTTCATCTTCTCCATATCAAATATGGTGGTCAGGGTATGGCGTACCCACGCCAGACCGCCCGGTACAATCACTCCCTGATTATTTACAACTCTGTTTCACTATATTCACCATTTCACAATATTCATTGAGCATATTTCAGCCTCTTCTAATACGAAAACCACCCGGAATCAGGGTTTATGACTGTATCCCGTTGTATGGTCGCGTCACTGGAGTTCAAATTAGGTTTACACCGGCGCCCCTCGCCAACCCCATTCACTATTTGACCAATTATTACCCTATTACTGGGCCTCCTGGACCAATTTTCCCACTTTATACACATCGCACACTTTGATATCACTCCATATTACGAAGTGAAGTAATTAAGTCTGGTCTGGCTGTCGTAATCTCCAAATTCCCGAAGCCATCACCTGATGGCTCCCCTGCCCAGCCTCCTCCAATCCCCTCAAAACCTTGCCTATCCGATGGTTCTTCTTCATGTCCACAGAACGTGGAACCACCAGCAACACATTAAAGATATCTATTCATATTGGAAAGTTTATCAATTACAACTTTCGGAAAATACCAATATTTTCCACATCATATTTACTGTCTGTCCATTTAATCTAGTCCCCATATAGTATATCTTTCTTTTTCAACACGTCGGCCGTTTCCCACCAAGGCAGGGTTGCCCAAAGAGAAAAACAAAAGTTTCTCATTTTAACTTTAGTAATGTATACAGGAGAAGGGGTTACTAACCCTTGCTCCTGGCATTTTAGTCGACTCTGACACGCATGGCTTATGAGGAAGAATTTGTTCCACTTCCCCATGGAAATAAGAGGAAATAAGAACAAGAACTAGTAAGAAAATAGAAGAAAACCTAGAGGGTGTATATATATGTTTGTACATGAATGTGTAGTGTGACCTAAGTGTAAGTAGAAGTAACAAGACATACCTGAAATCTTGCTTGTTTATGAGACAGAAAGAAGACACCAGCAATCCTACCATCATGTAAAACAATTACAGGCTTTCGTTTTACACTCACTTGGCAGGACGGTAGTTCTTCCCTATATATTCTTTGAAATAGTTCTCAACAAACCAATACCTAGTACTGCCTTTCATCCAGCAACTCCTTTACTCTAGCTTTAAAAATAATTAAGGTGATAATTCATGTGCTACAGTTTTACTCTCATTGTTTACTATTATATTCCCTGGCTCCTTTATTTTTAGCTTTAGAATAACTACATAGTTCATTTATTCACATTTGTAAAATAACTAAGGCAATTCACGTACCAAGAGCTCTTTTACATTGTTGTATTCTTAAGTCAATTATAGAATCACACTCAATCTTATGATTCCAAACATTGATCCTGATATCAACCTCTTATTAAATGACTTACACGACCATAACAGCAACTGTAATTATTACACAGCAGAACAAGCAAAGCACTACTCAGAGCCAACAGTAACATAATTGTCTTTAACTACAATGTCAGATCTTTAAGCAAACATTATGATGACCTCACAACATTATTAAATTCCCGCAGGCCAGTATGTCCATCATTGTCTCACTGAAACCTGGCTAAAGCCTAATACTAATACTACAGATATCTATGCCATTCTGGTTACACAGCCATACACAACTGTAGGCCAGACCAACAAGGGGTGACATAGCTATATACTACCAGACCAGCTTGAATGTAGTATCAAAATACCTGCACAAGAGATGAACATGGAGAATATTTAATAGCTAAGTTTAAATCCAAATACCTACAAAAACCTCTCACAGTGATAAACATCTACAGAGTACCACAGTTAAATACAGTGTACCCCTGGATTTCGTCAATAATTCTTTCCAGAAGGCTGTTCGAGTGCGTTACCGAACAAATTTGTCTCATAGGACGAATGTAAATTAGATTAGTCCATTTAAGACCCCAAAAATACACTTACAAAAGCACTTACAAAAATACACTTACATCATTGTTCGAGTTGGGAGCAGTAGAAACGGGGTCCACTGTATTAGCCAATTTAGTGAAAATTAGGAAGTATGATTACTGATGCACACATGAACAAAGACCACTTAATACTTACAGGAGACTTCAATATAAATATCCTACAAGATCAGGACCCACAAGTAACTGAATTCACAAACACTATGAGCAACTGCTTGCTGCTACCAAACAGTAACAAAACCACCAAGAATCTCTGAGACTAGTGCCCCCTATAGACCACATCTGACTAATACCATATCCCCTTTAAAATCAGGCATAATCACAGATAATATCACAGACCACTACCCTACCTGTCTCAACCAACCTAAGTAAATTACCCCAAGAGACTACTAAAGTTACCTTCAGACTACATAATGAGACAGCTATTAATAACTTTATAACAGCTATGTCAAACATCGACTGGCAAACCGAGTTAGACATCTATGCAGATACTGACATATGTATTAATAATTTTCTGAAAAAGACCCAATACTCTATAACATGCATTGCCCTAAAAAACTAAACAGATCACAGCTAAGAGACTAAACAGTCTCTGGCTAACACCCAGAATTCTCAAATCCATAAATATAAAACACCTATATGAAAAACAGTACAGAATGGGTCAAATAACAAGAACCAAACAAACGTTACTTATCAAACCTAACCAGCCCGATAAGAAGCTAAAAATATTGTATTATGATAACAGATTACATAACTTAAAAGGCGATATGAAAAAGACCGAAAACCCTATCTGAAATTCTAGAACTAAAAAGATATCCAGAAACAGTACAATCAAACTAACAAAACCAGATGAACCCCTGCTCCCACCGACTGAAACAGCAGACTCAATGTTTTTTCCACTATAGGAAAAAGCTGGCAACAAAATCCCAAGTTCAAACACTCCACCTAACGACTAACCTCACTGGCACCTACCCGAATACACTATTCTTGGCTCTGACCAACCCAATGGAAGTCTCACTTGTTATCAACACATTAAAAACAAGGCAGGAGATCTAAATAACTTACCACCTTTTATATACAAAAAGCTCTCAAGTACTGTCACCAATTATTGCAACACTTTAACAAATCCACTAAATCCTGCACCTTCCCATCAATACTCAAAATAGCGAGGGTTACCCCCATACATAAAGGAGGAGATTAAACAGATCTGAATAACTATAGGCCAATATCTAACTTACCCTTCTCTCCAAAATCTTTGAAAATTAATTCATAGTCTGAGGCAGCTACTGTGAAAAGCTCTGTTCCACAAGGCACAGTACTTGCTCCCATCCTATTCCTCATCCTCATATCGGACATAGACAGGGATATAAGCCACAGTGCTGTGTCTTTCTTTGCAGATGACACCCGAATCTGTATGACAGTGTCCACCGTTGAAGACACTGGAAGACTCAAGCAGACATAAACCAAATCTTTAAATGGGCTGCAGAAAACAATATGAAGTTCAATGATGAGAAATTTCAATTACTCAGATACGGAAAACGTGAAGAAATTAAAATCTCATCGGAGTACAAAACTAATTCCAACCACACAATAGAGCAAAAAACTAATGTCAAAGACCTGGGAGTGATCATGTCAGAGGATCTCACCTTCAAGGACCATAACAAAGTAGCAATTGCATCTGCTCGAAAATGACAGGATGGATAATGAGAACCTTCAAAACCAGGGATGCCAAGCCCATGTTGACACTTTACAGATCGCTTGTTCTATCTAGGCTGGAATATTGCTGCACACTAACTGCACCTTTCAAGGCGGGTGAAATTGCTGACCTTGAAAATGTGCAGAGAACCTTCACCGCACGCCTAAGTGCGATAAACCACCTCAACTACTGGGAACGCTTGAAGTTCCTAAACCTGTACTCTCTAGAACTCAGGCGGGAGAGATACATTATTATATACACATGGAAAATTCTCGAGGGATTAGTACCAAACTTGCACACGAAAATCACCCCTACGAAAGCAAAAGACTCGGCAGGCGATGTAACGTCCCCCAATGAAGAGCAGGGTGCCACTAGCACGTTGAGGGACAACACAATAAGTGTCAGGGGCCCAAGATTGTTCAACTGCCTCCCAGCATACATCAGGGGATTACCAACAAACCCCTGGCTGTCTTCAAGCAGGCACTGGACAGGCACCTAAAGTCGGTACCTGACCAGCCAGGCTGTGGTTCGTACGTTGGACTGCGTGTGGCCAGCAGTAACAGCCTGGTTGATCAGGCTCTGGTCCAACATGAGGCCTGGTCACAGACCGGGCCGCAGGGGCGTTGACCCCTGGAATTCTCTCCAGGTAAACTCCAGGTAATAGGCAGATCTATTCCCACAACATACTCAAACCCTGTCAGTTTGGTTTCAAACCTAATAAAAACACAAATGATGCTATTATACACATGCTAGAAATAATATACACCGCTCTCGAGAAAAAAGAAATCCCTTTGGGAATCTTCATTGATTTACATAAAGCTTTTTATACAGCGTACCATGATCTGTTACACTTAAAATTATCACACTATGGTATAAGAGGACACTCCCTCAACTACCTAAAGTTATACCTTAGTGACAGAAGCCAATATGTGTACACAAATGGAGCTAACTCTTCCACACAAACAATTACAGTTGGTGTCCCGCAGAGAAGTGTTCTTGGCCCACTTCTCTTTCTTATTTACATAAACAACCTACCAAATGCATCTCAACTACTTAAACCCATACTATTTGCAGATGACACTACATACGTCTTCTCTCACCCATGCCCAGTCATACTAGCCAACACTGTAAATGCTGAATTATAGAAAATATCTACCTGGATGATGACTAACAAGCTTACTCTCAATATTGATAAAACCTATTTCATTCAGTTTGGGAACAGAGCTATAAATGTTCCACTTAACATAATGATAAACGAATCACTTGTCACAAAACTCACAGAGGGAAAATTCTTAGAATCCACCTTGACAGTGGCCTCAAATTTCAGACACATATACAAGCAGTTCCCAACTCGAACAATTATGTAAGTGTATTTTTGTAGGTGCTTTTGTAAGTGTATTTTTGGGGGTCTGAAATGGATTAATCTAATTTTCATTATTTCTTATGAGAAAAAATTCCTTCGGTATCGGCACTTGAATAGCCGTCTGGAACGAATTAAGCTCGTAAGTAGAGGTACCACTGTACAACAAATTTCCAAGGAAGTCTCAAGACTGTAGGAATACTATCCAAGATAAGGTACTATGTTCCACAACCAGCTCTCCTTTCCCTGTATCACTCACTAATTTACCCTATCTCACCTATGGAATCTGCGCATGCAGCTCAACAACAATAAATCGTCTCAGACCATTAATAACACAACAAAGGCTGCAGTCAGAATGATAACAAATTCCCACTCCAGACAGTATACTCCACCACTATTCAAAGGTCTAAGCTTAATCACCATACAAGACATCCATACTTTTTACTGTGCCTATTACATACATAGAACACTAAACTCAAATATTAACCCACCACTCAAACTTCTCCTTACCAACCTTAACAGGACACATGACCATAACACAAGGCACAGATCACTCTTCGATGTTCCCCGTGTCCATCTCACACTATGCATAAACGCAATGCACATTAAAGGCCCAAAAATTTGGAATTCATTACCTATGATTACCAAAGAAACCCTGTCTGTATATCAATTCAAAACTCTGCTGAAAAACCACCTACTCACCCAAAACTAAATACACAATAATGTACTTAACATTACCTACAAAGTTAATAAATCACTTTCCACTGCCTCAAAATAACATTATTCACTGTGTTACTCCCCTAGCTTCAAAACCCCTTACATAATTGCGCAAAGAACAATAATTTCTCAAACTTAATCTAGTGCAAATGTTGAAACTAATATCTCATAAATGTATAAACCTGTTATAATTAATGCAACCTAATCTAGCTTTGTTTCTACAGCATTACCAAATAAAGAAATCCATTCTCATGTACTCTTGTACTCCTTGTAACTCATCTAATGGCCTTATAAACTGTTATTGCAACACAAATAATTGATTTGATTTGTTTGATCTGATTTAATAAATTGCATTACTACAAATAATAAATTATTATGTTGACATATCATAAAACTGTAATGCTTCAAAATTGTAAAACTATTATGTTTCAAAATTGTTATGTTCAAATTTCATTGCTTAAATACTACTCAACTATACTTATATTGTAAATTGTTTACTATAATTTTTACCATTTAGTTGTAAGTTTGCCCATAATGCTCTGCATATAAGGGTCTTTTGGCATGTACACCCCATTCCTACAACTCATTGTACATCCTTGTATCATGTCACAATAAACTATTATTATTATTGTAACTCCATATCCTTGGGTCAGTTTTTTTTTGTGACATTTTGACAGGTAAGCTTATGGTTTTCCTAAGAGCCTATCGCACTCCATTTCCTCGTATCAAGATTTTTCCATTTTATATTTTCATAGAAATTATTATTTTTTTTTTTCAGTTATATTTTTTTTTGTGTGTGTGTATGTATATTAGGGATGTATCGGATGTGAAAAATTTAGATATCCGGTATGCGGATGTGTATACGGATGTCTTACTTACTCATTTTACGGATGCGAATGTGGATGCGGATGTAAGAAATTGTGCTGGATGTTCCGGGATTTGGATGCGGATGTAAGAAATGTGCGGATGTTCCGGGATTTCGGATGCGGATGTAAGAAATTGTGCGGATGTTCCGCGGATGTTGATGCGGATGTATATGCGGATATCTGTTTGCTGTGAAATGCGGATGCGGATGCGGATACGGATGTAAGAAATTGTGCGGATGTTCCGCAGATGCGGATGCGGATGCGAATATCCGATACATCACTAATGTATATGTATGGGCATGGGAATGCAGGTTCGAGTCCTGGCCAGCTGCAGTTCTGTTAATGATTCAAAATCACTTGTTTCGTGATTTCATCAATATATACAGTGGACCCTCGGTTAACGAATACCCCGGAAATCGTGCAATTATGTAAGTATAATTTTGTAAGTTCTTGTGGAAGTGTATTTTTGGGGGTCTGAAATAGACTAACCTACGTGAAATTTTTCCTTAAGGGAGTAAATTCGTTCAGTAATGGCACTTGAGCAGACTTCAGGAGTGAAGTTTTTACGAAACTCGGGGGTCCACTGTATCTATATACAGTGGAACCTCGGTTTTCGTTTTTAATTCATTCCAGAGAGTCTGACGAAAACCAAATTCGACGAAAACTGAAGCAATATTTCCCATAAGAAATAATGTAAATCCAATTAATCTGTTCCAGACACCCAAAAATATTAAAAAAAAATCATTTTATAGAGAATAACTATAGTTTTACATAAAGAAAACAATGAGAAATAAATATAAAGCACTAATTTTAATGGATAAATGAAGATTGAAATAAGTTTTACCTTTATTGAAGACTCTTGTTGGCATATGGAAGACGGCAAGGAGGGGAGAGGGAGGAGAGTTTATTGTTTGGAAGGGAAATCCTCTTCCATAAGGACTACAGGTATTAAGTCCCGATCTGGGGTTATGTACTTCCCTTCTTTGTCTTTTACTGGCACTAGGGACAGCTTGAGAGTCACTGTACCCCTGTCACACAAAAAATCTGTCCAGAGAGGTCTGTTTCTGGCGCCTCTTTAAGATTTGCCTAAAATGGGACACGGCATTGTCATTGAACATGTTGCAGACACGGCTTGCAACAGCTTTGTTAGGGTGATATTTCTCCACAAAACGTTGCGCCTCACTCCACTTTGCACAAATGTTCTTAATCGCTAAAGAGGGCACATTCTTTTCTCTCTCTTCCTCAGCTGTGATGTGTTGCTGTTCTAATTGAAGGTGTTGCAGTTCTCCAGTGGTTAGCTCTTCCCTGTGGTCATCCACCAACTCTCCACATCCTGGCCACTCGCATCAACCCCTTGGACTTCCCCAAAGCCACAATAGATTCCACAACAGGCATAGGGTTGTCAGGGTCAACCTCAAACCCTTTAAAATCCTTCTCTAGGACACATTCTGGCCATAATTTTCTCCAATCAGAGTTCGTCGTCCTGAAGTCACATCCTGCCAAGCCTTATCTATAAGGCTTATGCAATTGAAAATTTAGTTAATGTGATGAGGCAAATGAAAACTGTGTGAGAAAAGGAACACTGTATCTGAGATATGTGGCAACTCTGAAATAAAACATTAGGAAAATATACGCTTTCTAAATTCCTGAAACTTAAAATACCATAAAAATGAGTTTTGAATATTTCTCAATTATCTTTATTTTGTTATATTCTATTCCCTAGAATATAACTATTTCACTTGATTTTTCTTGTTGATTACAAGAAACTAGAATTTTCATAACATTTGTAAACATTTCTTTTCCAGATTTCTTGTCACGCTGGTAAAAGGAAATGTATTTACTATACGCTGACGCTCAAAGAGGCAGAAAATTACTCTAAGATGAAGAAGAAGAAGATGTTTTGCAGTAAGCAAGGTCATCTGAATCCTGAAAGGCTTCGGTGTCATATTTTTGACAGGTGATGCTAATGCTTCATAGTTGCACAACAATTGTAAACAAAATTATGACAAGTTTATAAATGCTGTTAATAAATATTTTGAGATATTTAGAAATAATATTACCATTACAACATAAAAATTTTGCTTGAATAAATTGATTTTTCTGAAACATGTTAACAGTATAAGGGGACAAAATAATCAAAATAAAAAAAAAATGATAAAGAAAAAATATATGCTATTTATTATGAGCCATCACTGAGGTTAAAATATTTAATACTCTGCTTTATTTTGATTTTCTCTGCATTGATTTCTTTGTCAATAACCAGTGTTTGTTATTACTTCACCACATCATTCAGTAATGTTTTGTTTCTACTGTGTGTACATATGTTCCACTGTTAAAGTCATCATGCACTGTAATTTGTCATGTTGTTTTATTAAAAAAATTGATTCACCACACTGTGTGGCTTCCGTGATCTATGTGAGAAGTTAGTCTAACAACTTTTACCTGAGACACCCATCAAGCATGATGATTTTCCTGTCATACCCTATCCTGCTATATTATTTTGCTGTCTTGATTAGACGTGTTCTACTATGATGACCAGATTAACCAATACATCAATCAGATAATTAATTAAACCCTATCGAAGAACCTCCCATTCTATGTTCAGAATATATAGGATTTACCTCTACAGACAGAGCAGTAAGCTTACCTGTAGTGTGGGATATTCTGGCCTTGTAGAAGCTTCTTCAGTCGTAGGACACACAGACAAGCCAACAAAATTTACCTATCTAGATGTGCAAATCTTTCAACTGGTAACTTTGTGGCTTACCTTACATGTTGTCTGCAGTACTAATTCGTTATGACTTTCTTCTAGAATTACCGTGAATGCCCATTAATGATTCACAATTTACAACCTGGTGATACAAGATGAGGTCAGAGCATCCCTCACCATTCAAGAGATTTGTAGTGACTGCCGCCAAAAAGTCCAGCTTCCCACAGCATGGCACCTGTGGTGCAACTGTTTAGAACGATGGCTAAAGGCTAAGAAATAACTAAGCTAGCTAGCTTACTTCCATAGTCTAAATCAAATATGGAATTATACTGTAGACTGGATACTAGTCTATTAAGGCTTTACAACTAAATTAGTTTTACAGTTTAGGTGTTATTAGCAGAAATCTGACATGTTGCCCCAAGCCAATAGTGTTTTCCCATTACTGACCTCAACCGTTAGAATAATGGAACTCACTGAATTTTCCACATTTTCTGTCATACTTCATCCCACTTTATGGTTTCCTGTCATACTCCATAAGGAAGAACACTTTTCCTGTCATATTCCATCATGAAGAATGGTTTTCCTTTCATACTCTATCATTCAGGATGGTTCTCGTGTTATACTCCATCACAAGGAATCTTTTTCTTGTAATACTCCATCACAAAGAATGGTTTTCCTGTCATACTCCATTATGCATGATGGTTCTGGAGTATACCTGGAGAGAGTTCCAGGGGTCAACGCCCCCGCGGCCTGGTCTGTGACCAGGCCTCATGGTGGATCAGGGCCTGATCAACCAGGCTGTTACTGTTGGCCACACGCAACCCAACGTACGAATCACAGCCCGACTGGTCAGGTACAGACTTTGCAAAAGCCTTTGACAAGTGTGACCATGGTGTAATAGCACACAAAATGCGTGATAAAGGAATAACAGGAAAAGTTGATTGATGGATCTATAATTTCCTAACAAATAGAACACAAAGAATAGTAGTCAACAGAGTAAAGTCTGAGGCGCCTACGGTAAAAAGCTCTGTTCCACAAGGAAAAGTACTCACTCCCATCTTGTTCCTCATCCTCATATCGGATATAGACAAGGATATAAGCCACAGTGCTGTGTCTTCCTTTGCAGATGACACCCGAATCTGCATGACAGTGTCCACCATTGAAGACACTGCAAGACTCCAAGCAGACATCAACCAAATCTTTAAATGGGCTGCAGAAAACAATATGAAGTTCAATGATGAGAAATTTCAATTACTCCGATATGGAAAACGTGAGGAAATTAAAATTTCCAACCACAAAATAGAGCAAAAAACTAATGTCAAAGACCTGGAAGTGATCATGTCAGAGGATCTCACCTTCAAGGACCATAACACTGTAGCAATCACATCTGCTAGAAAAATGACAGGATGGATAATGAGAACCTTCATAACCAGGGATGCCAAGCCCATGATAAGATAAGATAAGATTTCTTTGGATTTTTAACCCTGGAGGGTTAGCCACCCAGGATAACCCAAGAAAGTCAGTGCGTCATCGAGGACTGTCTGTCTTATTTCCATTGGGGTCCTCAATCTTGTCCCCCAGGATGCGACCCACACCAGTCGACTAACACCCAGGTACCTATTTGCTGCTAGGTAAGCATGACAACAGGTGTAAGGAAATACGTCAAAATGTTTCCACCCCGCCGGGAATCGAACCCGGGCCCTCCATGTGTGAAGCAAGAGCTTTAGAAACCAGGCCACCGGAGCCCATGAAGACACTTCTCAGGTCGCTTGTTCTATCTAGGCTGGAATATTGCTGCACACTAACTGCACCTTTCAAGGCAGGTGAAATTGCTGACCTAGAAAATGTGCAGAGAACCTTCACGGCACGCATAACTGCGATAAACCACCTCAATTACTGGGAACGCTTGAAGTTCTTAAACCTGTACTCCCTAGAATGCAGGCAGGAGAGATACATTATTATAAACACTTGGAAAATCCTTGAGGGATTAATACCAAACTTGCACACGAGTGTCACTCCCTACGAAAGCAAAAGACTCGGCAGTCGATGCAACATCCCCCAAATGAAAAGCAGGGGTGCCACTAGAATGTTGAGAGACAACACAATAAGTGTCAGGGGCCCAAGACAGTTCAACTGCCAGCATACATAAGGGGGATTACCAATAGACTCCTGGCTGTCTTCAAGCAGGCACTGGACAGGCACCTAAAGTCGGTACCTGACCAGCCAGGCTGTGGTTCATACGTTGGACTGCGTGCGGCCAGCAGTAACAGCCTGGTTGATCTGAGGCCTGGTCACAGACCAGGCCATGGGGGAGTTGACCCCGGGAACTCTCTCCAGGTAAACTCTCCAGGTGCATGTCCAGTGCCTGCTTGAAGACAGCCAGGGGTCTATTGGTAATTCCTCTTATGTATGCTGGGAGGCAGTTGAACAGTCTTGGGCCCCTGACACTTATTGTGTTTACCTGGAGTTTACCTGGAGAGAATTCCAGGGGTCAACGCCCCTGCAGCCCGGTCTGTGACCAGGTCTCGTGTTATCTCTTATCGTGCTAGTGGCACCCCTGCTTTTCATTTGGGGGATGTTGCATCATCTGCCGAGTCTTTTGCTTTCATAGGGAGTGATTTTCGTGTGCAAGTTTGGTATTAATCCCTCTAGGATTTTCCAAGTGTATACAATCATGTATCTCTCCTGCCTGCATTCTAGGGAGTACAGGTTGAGCAACTTCAAGTGTTCCCAGTAATTGAGGTGTTTTATCGCAGTTATGCGTGCCGTGAAGGTTCTCGGTTCATTTTCTAGGTCAGCAATTTCACCTGCCTTGAAAGGTGCTGTTAGTGTGCAGCAATATTCCAGCCTAGATAGAACAAGTTACCTGAAGGGTGTCATCATGGCCTTGGCATCCCTGGTTTTGAAGGTTCTCATTATCCATCCTGTCATTTTTCCATCAGATGCGATTGATACAATGTTATGGTCTTTGAAGGTGAGATCTTCTGACATGATCACTCCCAGGTCTTTGTCATTAGTTTTTCACTCTATTGTGTGGTTGGATTTTGTCTTATACTGTGATGAAGTTTTAATTTCTTCACGTTTTCCATATCGGAGTTCAGTGGAACCCCGAGTTTCGGCCACCCCGAGAATCAGCCGCTTCGAGTTTCGGTCGCGTTTTTTCGGCCTAATTTTGTCCCGACTTTTGGCCATTGCCCCAAGTTTTGGCCAGCGTACCAGACCTGTCCGCCTGCCCACGCTTGCGTGCCATCTTAGCAAGTCTAGCTTTGTTTATCCTTAAGTGAACATTACCCTGTGCGCTCATCCAAACATTTCACAATAAATTTATTGTGTTTATTGCTTGTTTATTGATTGTGACTGTGAAATAAGCCACCATGGGCCCAAAGAAACTTCATAGTGGCAGCCCTTTGGTAAAGAAAGTGACAAACACGATAGAATTGAAGAAAGAAATTGTTGCAAAGTACCAAAGTGGAGGAGGAAGAGAGAGGAGAGAATGTGCCTTCTTCAGTGATTCTACGATATGTATGATACTAAAGCAGCACTCCAGATACTAATAATAATGTTAAAAGTCTGTGTGTGTGCGATTAACACTTAATACCGTGACGGTAATAGTTCTATTCACCGGTTCTGGCTAGATTCTAGTTTCTTTTGTGTTGAGTAGAGTTCAGTTTGATATCTTTATTATGCACCCCATACCCATCCTGTGGGCGGTAGTCAAAAGATTACAGAGGTACATAATGGGTCCAGGGACTGGACCTCAAAGTGTTGAGTAGAAGAGCATCTCTGTTGAGTAGAGATGCTCTTCTGTGGCTGACGACTTGATTAGTCGATACATCAAGCAAATAATTAATTAAACCCTATCTAAACCCCTGTCATTTCATGTTCAGATAATTAGGATTTCACCTCTATGCAGGCAAGGTATGTAGAAGCTTCTCTAGTCGTTCGACACACAGACAAGCCTAAAAAATTTATATATCTAGATTTGCAAATCTTTAAATTGGTAACTTTGTAGCTGACCTTAATGTTGTCTACAGTACTAATTCTTTATGGATTCCTTCTACAATTACCGTGAATATCGATTATGAGTCACACACAAACCCGGCAGTCGGATAGGACACCTTCCCTCTCTGTTTTTTTAACGTGACTGAATAACCAGGTTCAGCCTGGCACCTGTGGTGGAAATATATAGGCCTTGCTAAAAGCACGAATATACTAAGCTGCTTAACTTTCATTCTTAATGTACCTGAAACGTGGCAACAGTGGTTGCCCTATAGCTCTCCTTACTGATGCTCCCAACACACTCCTGCAAGTTTGTTACACTCGGGAAAATTCATTTTGATTTTCCACATGATGGTTCTCCTGTCATACTCTATCATGCAGGATGGTTCTCCTGTCATACTCTATCATGCAGGATGGTTCTCTTGTCATACTCCATCATGCAGGATGGTTCTTATGTCATATTTTATCATACAGGATGGTTCTCTTGTCATACTCCATCATGCAGGATGGTTCTCTTGTCATACTCCATCATGCAGGACGGTTCTCCTTTCATTCTCCATCATGCAGGGTGGTTCTCTTATCATACTCTATCATGCAGGATAGTTCCTTTCTCATATTCCATCATGCAGGATGGTTCTTTTGTCATACTCCATCATGCAGGATGGTTCTTTTGTCATACTCCATCATGCAGGATGGTTCTCTTGTCATACTCCATCAAGCAGGATGGTTATCGTATCATACTCCATCATGCAGGATGGTTCTCCTGTCATTCTCCATCATGCAGAATGGTTCTCTTGTCATACTCCATCATGCAGGATGCTTCTCTTGTCATACTTCATGATGCATAATGGTACTCTTGTCATTTTCCATCATGCAGGATGGTTCTCTTGTCATATTCTATCTTGCAGGATGGTTCTCTTGTCATACTCCATCATACAGGATGGTTCCTTTGTCATATTCCATCATGCAGGACGGTTTTCCTGTCATTCTCCATCACGCAGGATGGTTCTCTTGTCATACTCCATCATAACCAATACCAAACTCATTGGTGCTACCTTTCTTTGTATTTTTATCTTAGTAGTTTATATCTAATTTTTTATTTCATTCTTGCCTAATACATATTCAATACCAATTCCATTATGTTTATTTGCTACTAAACTCTATTTGACCAATGTGCATTAGCTATATACTTGTCCAAACATCCCCTTACTACAGATATCAGTACTAGACTAGAATTCACCACACTATACATGATATAACAAAATTACTATTTAACCTAAATGATGAATGATCACGTCGACCCTGATCTAAACCTATATAATCTAACACCCAATCAAAATTTACTGGAAAGTAACTGCCTCTACTACACAGCATCACAAGCCAACACTGTCCTAAATACTGCTAAAAGTATAACAGTTCTTAACTACAACGTCCGATCCTTAAGCAAACACTATCTAAAATCTTCGAGAAACTTGTGCACAAGAGATTATACTCGTTTATAACGACACAAAGCATACTCAACCCCTGCCAATTTGGCTTCAGGAAAAATAAAAGCACTAACGATGAAATCGTAAAAATGATAGACCTGCTTTACACAGCACTGGAAAATAAAGAATATCCATTAGGACATTTTATTGAACTAAGGAAAGCTTTCGACACAGTAAACCACAGCATCCTACTCCACAAACTTGACCACTATGGAATAAGAGGTCATGCACTTGCATACTTCAAATCCTACCTCAGTAATAGGTATCAGTATGTCACCATTAAAGACACATCCTCCTCGACATGACCACTTGATACCGGAGTACCGCAGCGATTTACGAGTTGCCCTGAGCCACATAAGTGTGGGGAGAGCCATAATTTTATAAGTGAACTAGAAATAAATATTTGGTGGCGGAGTCAGTGGGCCTAGTGTGCTCCAGGCGACGTGTCCACGTGTGTCACCCTAGATAATAAAGTGAAATAAATATGTGACAAGTGAAAGAAATACAGTGAATAGGTTATATTATATATCGACAAGAAACGAAAGTGGATATACGCCAGAACATCACATCGAGTTGGACAATCTACAGGATACTACACGCTGAACAAGCTGCATCGCATCGCAAGTATTCACCTATGCGTGGTTTTCGGGGTGTCAGGTGTAAGTTCCAATTACCTAACCGCTAAGCTGTTTGTGAACGGTCAACTCTCATAATAAGATAAGGAATAGGATATCAAGTACTCGATAACAAATAACAATTGATAATTTCTAGTAGAAAAGGGCGAGCAGACAGGTGAAGCATAGAATACATTAACTGGTAGATCAGGTGTGTCAGGTCAGGCCAGGTAGAGGAGCACTGTAGACTACATGTTACTCGCAGACCCCGCATACACATATACATACATACACACTCATACACCATAACACAATCAACACTACTTTTCACACAAATCAAACAACACACACACACACACACACACACACACACACACACACACACATACACACACACACATACACACACACACACACACACATACACATACACACACACACACACACACACACACGTACACGCTTGAAATAGTCAAGGTGTAGTAGACCATACAGCTGTTCTTGTATTAGCAAGTATATTTTTATCAGTTATATAGGAAGTAGTATTCTTTTTAGTTATTGTAGCTAAGTAAGGTAGGAAGAAAATTCAAACACGTGGCGGAGTGCAGGCGGGTGAGCCAGAGGTAAACATACACACGCGCACACAGTGAGGACAGGCGCGCACACACACACGTACACACATACACTCAGTTAGGCCTAGCATTGACCAGTAGACCACTACCCATTTCACTACAAACCCTGTAATCCTCCCACGCTCACGCACACACACACACACACATACGCTCACACACACGCACACACTCTCTCTATACCCTCTATACCCTTTGGTATCACTATCCAGTTATAGAACTAGTACTAGCAAAATCCTAGATTAATATTAGAGAGTATCCAACTAGTACTAGCAAAATCTTAGATTATTAGGAGAGTAGCCCAAACTTGATACCTATCTCCCCCTACTCCCCTCTCCCCCCTCCCGATCCCTCCCTCCCTCTCCCTACCTCTCCCTACCTCCCCTACCCCTCTCCCTCTCCTACCTCTCTAGTTTTTAGCAAATTCTAGCTGTCCTCTCTAGTACTAGCAATATTCTAGCTTAATATTTTAGGAGAGTAGTCAAACTTCCTGAAAACCTATATCCCCCACTCTCTCCCTCCATTCTCCCTCAAACGCACACCCCTCTCCCTCTCTATACCTCTCCCCTATCTCCCTCCCCTTCTCCCTCACACACAAACCCCTCTCAATACCTCCCTCTTCCCCCATCTCCCTCCATATCCCTCCCTCCCCTCTCCCTCCCTCTCTTTCTCCCACCCCCTCTTCCTCCCTCCCTCTATCTCTCTATCTTCCTCCATCTCTACCTACCTCTCTCCCTCTACCTATCTATCTTCCTACCTCTCTACCTCCCTCTCTCTCCCTTTCCCTCCTGCCCTCTTTCTCTCCTCTATCCACCCTCTTCTACATTTCCTCTAAGCTAGCTCTTCCCCCACCCCCATCCTCATCCTTTCTCCGTTTCTCCTCAACCCTTCCTTACCCCCTCTTACTCCTTTCTCCTGACACCTCAATACAGCCACAAAGGACTCAGTGGGAAGATGGGTGGCTCAGGGGGATGCTACAAGGAAGAAGATGGCCGATCAGGGAAGGCAACAGTGGGAGGAGGAAGTTTCTAGGAGGGAGAAGGAGTGGAGAGGAAGATATTGGTGATCACCGAGGAGCTCGATGAAAGGGAAAAGGAATGGGAGAGGAAGCTATTGAGATCAGCGAGGGAATGGAGAAGAGGATAGCTGAGAGAGTAGAAATGGGTAATGCAAGCCAAGAAAGCGGAAGCCAGGATCCAGACCCTAGAAGAGAAGCTGCAGGGACTGACACAGAATAGAGACAACAGTACCTGGCAGGAAACAACGCTTGGGGCTTGTGCACCAGGCACAGCCAAAGGAATGAGGAGAAAGGAGGAGAACTCGGGTACGCACAGGCACTGGCAGGACACATGGGGCCCGAACAAGACGAGCAGGATAACAACACACGAGAGGGAATAGAAGAAGCAGCCAGAGCACGAAGAGCACCACAGGACCAACGAATGGGAGCACAGAAACAACATATGAGAGGGTAAA
>WNWK01026184.1:0-27679 GCA_009830355.1 Cherax destructor
CCCCCTATCTCTCCTGTCCTTCAGTGTCGTCAGGTCGTTTTTCCTTAACCTTTCTTCGTTTTACATTGCCCTTAGCTATGGAACTAACCTTTTGCAAACCGTTGCATTTTCTCTAACTTCTTGACGTGTGACCAGGTGTGGGTTCCAGACTGGTGCTGCATATTCTAGTAGGGGCCCTACGTACACGGTGTCAGTGTCTTGAACGATTCCTTGTTAAGGTAACGGAACGCTAATCTTAGGTTTGCAGTGCCCATATCCCCCAGTTATCTGGTTGTGTGTGTGTGTGTGTGTGTGTGTGTGTGTGTGTGTGTTTTGTGTTGTGTGTGTGTGTGTGTGTGTGTGTGTGTGTGTGTGTGTGTGTGTGTGTGTGTGTGTGTGTGTGTGTGTGTGTGTGTGTTTTTTATGTTTCAAGTTTTCGGTTCTCTTAGCGCGATAAAACAGTCTTATAAAAACTTTTTTTGGGATTAACTCGCTTTTTTTCCCAGTTTTTGAGGACAGAACTCAAATGTTTCCCAACAAAGAAAAGATCACGCCATAAATTTTCGGGGAAAAAAAAATGAATCGATATCCCCGGGATTATCACCTAGAGTGCACAGTGAGTGAAAGGGCCTAGCACACACACACACACCACACACACACACCCCCCCCGCATCTGGTCTAGCAACTGGTTTCCCGAATTTAATCACACCAAATGCAAAGTCATGAAGATCGGAGAAGGGCAAAAAGACCGCTGACAGAGTACAGGCTAGGCGGACAAAGGCTAAAAACCCCGGAAAAGGAAAAGCCCGGGGTGAGTATAACCCAACCTCCCCAGGCACACATCAACCAGAAAACCCGCGGCACTTGGGCGACTGGAAAACCCTAAGATTAGCGTTTCGTTAACTTAAAAAGGAATCGTTAAAGAACTATACCGTGACGTGGCCCATACTAGGTATGGAGCCCAGTCTGGAACCCACACCTGGTCAACACGTAAAGAAACTGGAAAGTGCAAGGTTTGCGACAAGTTAGTTCCACAACTCAGGGGTCTGTCTTTTGAAGAAAATTGGGGAAATAGGACAACAACACTGGAGGAAAAAAGGGTCAGAGGAGACATGATAACGACATACAAAATACTGCGGGAAACGACAAGTGACAGTGACAGGTGTTCAGAGAGGGAACACAAAACAAGGGGGGAAACTGGAAGCTGAAACTCAGATGAGTCAAAGGGATGTTGGGAAACATTTTTCAGCCAAAAGTAGTCGGAAGTGGAATAGTCTGAAAGATATAGTGGAAGGAACCCATGGTTTAAGACAAAGTATGATAAAGCTCATGGAGCAGGGAGGCAAAACCCAGTGGGGGCAGCGGGGGGGGGCCAGGGCTGAGTCTAAACCCCTGAAACCAAAATTGGTGAGTAAAATACACACACACACACACACACACACACACACACACCCCCCCCCCCCTAAGGAGGGTTGGGGAACTAAACCTGACGTCACTGGAGAACAGGAACGATAGGGGGGACTTCATAATGGTGAAAAAAGTATGAGAGGAATTGACAAGGGGGATAGGGACAGAATGTTTCAGGAGGGGACCCAAGAACAATGGGAAAAAAGGGGAAAAAAATTCAGATGAGTCACGGGGATGTTGGAAGTATTTCTTCAGTCCGGCTTAGGAATGGAACAAGCTTGGTTAAATGGAGGCAGGACCCATGCACAGTTTTAAAGAAGAGGTACGATAGAACTTTTTAAAGCCAAAGGAAGAGACCTGTAGCGACCAGTGAAGAGGCGGAGCCAGGAACTATGACTCGACCCCTGCAAACAGGTGAGTACAAGTATCGTTGAAGGTTCTCAATTTCCCGAGTCCTCAAAATTTCCCAACCTACAGAAGGCCTGGGGTCGCCCCCGCCCGATACTGCTCAACCTCGAGTTTCTTCATTAATAAAAGGCATAACGCCCCACACTCTGAATAATGACGCGGTTTAAAAAGCAAATACACGCTAGGGATTTGGGGAGTGTGCTGGGTGCGGTGCTGAGTGCTGTGCTGGGTGGTTGCTGGGGGATGGTTTTCTGTTATTCTTTGAACACCTGTTTAGTGCTGAAGGGGGAGCGTGGGTTGCGGATACGGCCGTGGATTAGACTTGCTTTATTGGGGAAAGGGGTTGGTACACAACGGGCAGAGTGGGGGACCATAGCTAACCACGCGGGGTGGATGTTGATCCTAGGGTGTGGGGGCGGGGGGGGAGTGAATGGGCATAGCGTTCCACTGACCTCCCGGGATAAGGGGCAGCACCGTAGTGCCCGAGATATGAAACTAACAGACAGCATGGCTGCTCCCGATGCTGTCTGGGTGATGCTTCTGGGGGATGTGTGCTGGGTGATCCGGGGGGGATGCTTTTTGGGTGATGCTGGGGGTGATGCTGTGCTGAGTGATGCTGTGCTGGGTGATGCTGTGTTGGGTGATGCTGTGCTGGGTGACTGTGCTGGGTGATGCTGTGCTGGGTGGTGCGCTTGGGTTTTGCTTTCTGGGTGATGCTGTGCTGGGTGATGCCGGGGGATGCCGTGCTGGGTGATGCTGCGCTTGGTTATGTGTGCTGGGTGATGCTGTGCTGGGTGATGCTGTGCTGGGTGATGCTGTGCTGGGGGATGCTGTTCTGGGTGATGCTGTGCTGGGTGATGCTGTGCTGGGTGATGCTGTGAGGGTGATGCTGTGCTGGGTGATGCTGTAGGGTGATGCTGTGCTGGGTGATGCTGTGCTGGGTGATGCTGTGCTGGGTGATGCTGTGCAGGGTGATGCTGTGCTGGGTGATGCCGTGTTGGGGGATGCCCTTGGTTATGCTGTGTTGGGTGATGCTGTGCTGGGTGATGCTGTGCAGGTGATGCTGTGTGGGGGTTGTTTGGGGGATGGCTTGGTTTTTCTGTGTTGGGGGATGCTTGGGGGGTGGCTTGGGGGGATCTCTGGGGGACCGTGTTGGGTGATGCTTTTGGGTGATGCTGTGCAGGGTGATGCTGTCTGGGGGATGCTGGCTGGGGGATGCTGTGCGGGTGATGCTTAGGGGGCTGTGCTGGGGGATGCCGTGCTGGGTGATGCTGCGCTTGGTTATGCTGTGCTGGGGGGATGCTGTGCTGGGTGATGCTGTTGGGGGGGTGCCTGCTGGGTGATGCTGGCTTGGTTAGGTTTTTGGGTGATGCGGGGGTGATGCTGTGCTGGGTATCTGTAGGGGGATGCTTTCTGGGTGATGCTGTGCTGGGTGATGCTGTGCTGGGTGATGCTGTGAAGGGTGATGCTGTGCTGGGTGATGCCGTGTTGGGTGATGCTGCGCTTGGGTTTTGCTGTGCTGGGTGAAACCCCCAGCCCCATCACCAGTTCACCACCCGTTCACTCATTACCACCCAGTCCATCACTCAGTTCACCACCCAGTCCACGCCAACCCACCCTCAATCCCCCCAGTCCACCACCCAGTCCACCACCCAGTATAACCCGCCCCCCCCAGTCTACCCCCGTCCCCACCAGTCTCCCAAATTCTATCCTCGTCTACCACCATCCACCCCCCAGTCCACCACCCAGTCTCCACCCAATCTAGCACCCCTTTCCCTATCCACCACCCGTCTAACTCCTCTAGTAAATAAGTAAGTAAGTTTATTCGGTATACAAAAAATACAGTTACATAGATTATCATAAAAGCAGCAATTGTAGAAAACCCAGGAAAACCCCAAAGTCAGACAAGTGACTTATTTCCAATCTACCACTCAGTCCACCACCCAATCTACCACCCAGCCCACCCCCCGTTCATGACTCTCGTGTAGCAGATGGCAAAACCCCACCAACCAACCAACCAACCAGTCTAGTAAATACGGTTCATTTTCCATTGCATCAAGAAAGAGTCAATTTTGATCGAAGAATGTTTCCATGGGGACCATTCCTCTGCTAATATACCTCACCATCGATGCTTTTGTACAATGTTTCCCCCAGTAAATGTACAATTCTGTTTTGGGTCGTTTTTGATTCCCCACCGAAAAATGGCCGTTTAAAGTTACCCAGTCGTGTTTCACACCAGTCTACCAATGAACCTGTCGTCTGTCTGCCGTCTAATCACAAGTCTATTAGTCTACAGTCTATTAGTCTACCATCTACTATTACCAATTCTAGTCTACCGGTCTATCATCTCGAATTATTATAATTGTTGTTCTGGCTGTTTTTATTATTAATTAATTATTATTATAATTGCTGTTTTTAAATTATTATTTCATTATTAATTACATATTATTATAATTGTTGTTATGATTTAATTATTTTTGTTACTGTTTTTAAAATTGTCATTATTAATAATGATTATTATATTATTATTAATGATTATTTTATTATTTTATTATATTATTATTATACTTTTCTATTATTTTTATTGCTAATAGTAATAATTTTGTAATTATTATTACTGTAAATTTTTGTTACCCACCCAGGATAACCAAGAAAGTCAGGGCATCAAGGACTGTCTGTCTTTTTTCCCTTGGGGTCCTCAATTTTGTCCCCAGGATGGACTCCACCAGTCTACTAACTCCAGGTACCTACTTGCTGCTAGATGAACGGACAACAGGTGTGGGAAACACGTCGAAATTTTTTTACCCCCGGGAATCAACCCCGGGCCCTCCGTGTGAACGGTTTTGGCCCCCAAATCCTCGGGAACCCGCCCCCGTGGGTTGAGAATAAGTTTCCTCCGTATTTAGCCCCTTGGTTGCTGGAATATGATCAAGATTGACAGTTGTGAGTTTTGGGGAAGGATCAGAGAAATCTAACTATACAGGTCATGCATCTTTTGATGTATTAAACCCAAGGGAAAGATCTAGTACCTCCACATATGTAGGGGGGGGTAGTGCCTACAATACGAACATTATCATGCTCATTTGAAATTTCAATATTTTAGTTCCATTGGTGTTTTTATAGACCCACAATATTCTTATTCTGGATTAAAATTCGTATGAGTGTAGGTTCACTATTGATGCGACTGGTAAAGCATCAGGTCGGCTGGTTTTTGGGGAAAAGGGTTTAAAAAAGTTTTTGAAAAAAACGTCTGCGTATACTTGACACTAGATCTGCATGTTTACTCGACTTGCAGGGTAAGGAGTGAATGTGGAAGTTCTTTCTGACATACATCCCAAAAAAAGTTGGTTGACCTTTTATAAGCTGCATATAGACAACTTTGGTGGGGTACTCCTTCATCTACATTCCTGCAAACAGATGACATCAAATTCTTGGTTGCACAAAGTGATGTAAGTCGGTAACCGCCCTGATGATTTTAGTTTTTTTTTAGTTTTTGCCCCCAAGTGGTGGTTTATTTTACCCCATATCCATCCTGTGGAGGGTAGGCAAGAGCATATGGATACAAAAAAGGCCTAGGCATGGGCCCCAAAAGGTTCAATTTATATTTGGATTTATATCTACATTTCATTATCTTTAAACAAATTTAGGAAATTTGCAGAATAATGACCCACTTACTAATAAGATATCTTAATGCCCTGGTTATTATACTGTCTATCTCTATATTCCTCAATACTGGACAATTCAGCACATAGTGTTAAAGACAGTGCCCAATGCCTGATCACAAAATTTTGCTTTTGTTTGATCATCATCTGTGAGTCCCCCAAACTGCCAGAAGTACTTGTAGCCAAGCCTGCCTGGCCACTACAACATCAGTCAGTACTTGTAGCCAAGCCTAACCCTGGCCACTACAACCAGTCGTCGAGCCAAGCCTAAGCCGGGCCCCCAACACATCAGTCAGTACTTGTGAAGCCTAACCTGGCCACTACAACATCAGTCAGTCTTTGCCAAGCCTAACCCTGACCACTACAACATCAGTCAGTACTTGTAGAAGCCTCCCTGGCCACTACCACATCAGTCAGTCTTTCACATTGCAAGTTGCTCCATAAACATACTTATCTACGTTCATGTTATCATGTGGGTTATAGATCTACTCAGGCTTCTTGCATTCCTATAGCAATCATTTTCATTATTTATTTCTCTCTAATATTATTCCTAATGCTTCCTGATGGAAGCAATGTTCCATGAAAAATTTGTAATCTATCCATTGTGTGAGTTATTACAATCTCTTGCTCATAAGATCAAGACTATTAAGCTTTGCCTACAGTGTACAAAAACAACGCAAAAACATAGTTTGTACGTGTTTATCTTCAGAACCTTTAACTCAAGAATTTTCGCTCTTGGCAGCCAGTTCCAAGGTGAGTTTTGAACCAAAGTCATGGGTTTTTTTTTACAAATACGAAATTGAACAGAGATTGTTGATGCATTTTTTGAATCATCAACGCACTCAAGGCATCATCTTGACTACTATATTTATTAAACGTCACATCTGTTCAAGATGCTCAATTTTCTGCAAGTTTGTTATAATTTGAGGAAGGTCAGGCAATCAAATGGCTCCCCAGAGAAGGTTTTAGTTAGTTCTTTCTTTAGCACCATCACCTTAACAGATATATCCCCCGGGGGCCCTGGTTTTGCCCTCCTTCCACACGGAGGTTCTTCCCGGGCGGGCGGAAACATTTCAAGTGTTTCCACAAAACACACACATACATACATACAATAGGCCTAGTGTCTAACCGACATGTGCCTAGGAAAAAAGGGAACTAACACACATTCTCCTCACTTTTCAAATTTAATACATCATATTATAATTTTAACTATAATATCATCATATTGAAATTTGAAAATAAATTTTAACTAGAATAAACTCAATAAATTTCTCTAATATTATGTACATAGTCTATAAGTCACTAGATTTTGCCCCTAATGCCATGGCATGTCAGTGGCTTTTTGCACTCAGTTTATTTTAACCCCCAATACCTATGTAAATCTGCAATGAAAAAAAATTTATTTTACTTTATTTTTACTTTACTTTACTTTACTCATAATTTTTTATTTTTTCTGGGGGGGGGCTGATGGATGGCGTCTGACTTTAAATGAACGTTTCGACATTATTCTTCCTTACTGAAATAGATGACTTATAATCTCTGGGTTAATACCTATCCTCTAAATTGTCACAGGAAGTAACTATATCATTCTCGAATTCAGTTAAATTTGCTTGATCAGGTTGATTGCTGAAATCGGGCTTCATTCTTAGGGTAAACCAGCGGATGATATCAGGTTCTTAGACCGGAACTAAAACAATCCCAAAAGGCTATTGCATGGTACGAGCAGGTATCAGCGTTTTGTTCACACCTTTTTAACTCGTCTTCTGAAGCAACGGTTTTTAGTAGTCAATTATCATATCGAGGACTGGAAGAATTTCCTCCATCATAGTAGAGTAAAGGGCCCATTAAGGCATACATACAAGGCAACAGTTGACATTCGTTGCCATCCCACAACGGGCCCTGGGCCTTTACGTACAGGTGGGTTAGGGGGACGTCGTCGTAAATGGTTTAAAAACTTTTCCCAAAAGGGCGTGTTCCCCAAAATGGCACAGATGTCACGGCTCGTAATGGTTTGGTTTTCTAGGGAGGGTGATAAAAGGGCCCAAAAAATTCGATATCCATTTTTTTTAGGTCACTTACGGGGCTCTAACCCTCGTGTTCTAGAGTTTTTAAAAATCCAAGGGGTTAAAACCCCTAGGGCCCCGAGGAACAATGAAAATATCAACTAAAAATATTTTTACACCTGGAATTTAAAAAAATATGTGTTTATAGTGAAGATAGGTGTTTTATAGTGAAGATAGTGAGGTTATGTAGTGCATTGTTTTTAGTGAAATGCAGTTAGTTACCATTTTGTCAGGCAATGTATGAAAAACTAGGCCTTTGATATTTTTGTGTGTGTGTGTGTAACGAAACACTTGAAATGTTTCGGCCCCGGGGAATTGGCCCTCCGTGCGTGAACAAGAGCGCGCCACCATGCCATCGGGGTGTTTTAGTGTAGTGCAGTGTTGTGTGGCAGTGTTGTTAGTGCAGTGTTGTGTAGTTAGTGCAGTGTTAAAAGAAGGTTTTTAGTGCAGTGTTGTATGTGCAGTGTTGTATAGTGCAGTGTTGTGTTGTGTAGTGCAGTGTTTGAAGTGGTAAATGTTGTTTAGTACAGTGCAGTGTTGTGTAGTGGTGAATGTTTGTAGTGCAGTGTTGTATATTAAGATAGTGCAGTGTTGTGTAGTGCAGTGCAGTGTTGTGTGTGGTGCAGTGTTATATAGTGAAGATGTAGTGTTGTATAGTGGTGAAAGGTGTTGTGTAGTGTATTGCAGTGTTGTGTGTGTAGTGCAGTGTTGTGTGTCAGTGTTGTGTAGTAGTGTGCAGTGTTTTTAGTCTTTGTTGTAAGTGGTGTTGTGTAATGCAGTGTTGTGTATAAAAAAATATGATCAGCCGCGGGACCCTTTCCAAATTCAACTTCAATAAAAAAAAATAAAGGTAAAAAAAACCAAGCCCTAAATGATATAAACTGGGAAGACACCCTATGCATCTCAGATCCTAACCTATGTCTATAACAAATTAACTCTGTGGCCGGGATTGCTCAAAAAATTTCCCCTTAAAGGGAAAAAGAAGGAGAAGATGTAAACTAGAAGAGGGGCGCCCCCTATCAGGCGAAGGCAGAGAAAAACGGGCGACCAAGAGGAATATATCTGAAATACGTAAGGGGCTGGTCAGAGAAATAGCAAACATCAATTAAAACTAAAGGAAATCTTCAGGGAATAAAAAATGGGAAAATTTAAAAGCCAAAAATGAAATTGAAAAACCCCCAAAATTTTTTCTTACCCCAAATCAAGTCGAGAACAACATCGTTTTGGGGCCCCCTACTTAAACAGGATGGGTCTTACACAGATGACAGCAAGGAAATGAGTGAGTTACTAAAGTCCCAGTATGACTAGTTTTAGCGAGCCGCAACCAGACTGAAAGTCAAAACCTAAATGAATTTTTTTAGAGAGTGCCACAGAACTTGGCAGATGCATGCCTTCGCATTCCCCTGACCCCAAAATGACTTAAAAGGCGCGCCCCCCCACCCCGGAAAGACTCTGGAACCCCGTGTTCATCAAGAACTGCTATCACGTGCTTTTTCATCAATGGAATGGAGAATGGACACTGGAGTCGTCCGGGTACTAAAAAAAACAGACATACCCCCACCCCAAAAAGGGGGGCATAAAGCAATAGAAAAAGAACTACAGACCAATAGTGCTAACGCCCCATATCTACAAATCTTTAAAACGGTTCAAAGGCAAGATCGACTCATCTGAACCATAACTACCAACCCGGGACAGCATGGGTTTGGCGGGTCACTCCTGTCTGTCCCAACAACTGGACCACTCAACAAGGTTCTAGATGCTCTAGAAGACAAACAAAATGCAGTGTTAAACACAGACTTTCAAAAAGTTTTGACAAGTGTGACCATGGTGTAATAGCACAAAAAATGCGTGATAAAGGAATAACAGGAAAAGTGGGTAGATGGATTTTAAAATTTTCCCTCGTAGAACACAAAAAGTAGTAGTCAACAGGCTAAAGTCTGGGGGCGGCTACAGTAAAAAGCTCTTTTCCCCGGCACAGTGTCGCTCCGCCCTGTTCCTCTTCTCTTCGGAATGACGGGGATATAACCCAAAGTCCGTGTCTTCCTTTACAGATGACCTCAATCTGTGGACATGTCCACCGTTAAAGATCTGCAAGACTCAAGCGACATAAAAAATCTTTAAATGGGCTGCAGAAAAAAATTGAAGTTCAATGATGAAAATTTCAATTACTCCGATATGGAAAACGGAAAATATTAAAATATCATCGGATACAAACAAATTCCAACCACACAATAGAGCGAAAAACTAATATCAAAGACCTGGGAGTGACTGCAGAGGATCTCACCTTCAAGGACCATAACACCGTACAATCCATCTCTGAAAAAAGACAGGATGGATAATAGAACCTTAAAACCAGGGATACCCAAACCCATGTTGACACTTTTCAGATCCTTTTTATCTAGGGGTGGAATATTGTACCTAACTGCCCTTTTAAGGCGGTGAAAATTTTGACCTAGAAAATGTAAAAAATTTACGGCACGCATAACTCAAAAACCCCCTATACTGGGAGGGGGAGTTCCTAAACCTGGCTCCCTAGAACAGGGGGAGAGATACATTTTAATACCGTGGAAAATTCTGGGTTAGTCCCAAAATTGCACAGAGTCCTCCCCCCAAAGCAAAACACTCGGGGGCGTGTAAAACCCCCAATGAAAAAAGGGGGCCCCTACTCGTTGAGAGACAACAAAAAAAGTGTCAGGGGCCTAAGACTGTTCAACTGCCTCCCAGCATACATGGGGGGTTACCAACAAACCCCCGGCTGTCTTCAAGCAGGCATTGGAAAAGGGACCTGAAGTCGGTTCCTGACCAGCCAGGCTGTGGTTGTAGTTGGACTGTGTCCAGCAGTAAAATTTTATTTTTTAATCAAATGGCGCTAAACCACAGGGCTTTTAAAAGGGTGCACCCATAACAGCCTGGTTGATCAGGCTCTGATCAACATGAGGCCTGGTCCAAGCCGTGCCGCAGGGGCGTTGCCCCCGGGAAACCTCCAGGTTTCTCCAGTTTTGCATTGGGAAGTGTGTAATGGCGGGGCCAGGGCTGAGACCACCCTGCCACCACAAGTTGGTGATCACAGCTCGGGATAATGAGAACAATTTTTGGGTAATCAAATTTTTATCCGAGGAATGGGACAATAGGTCTGGTTCCTTGGATTAAACCATCTAAAAGATCAGTAGAAATATAATCATTCGTTGATTAATATTATTATATGTAAAAAAGCCAAACACAATGAGGTGTTTATAATATTTGAGTGATAGTCATTTTTACTCTGACCGGCCTTTCTTTTCTCTCTCTATTTCTTTTTTCCCCCACTACATATTTTATCTAACTCAGAATCTCTCCACACTGATGAAGGTCTCCTGAATTGAAAAGTCATTTCCTTTTTTTTTTTGGATGGTGATTGAAAAGTCCATCAATCACAGGAACCCCGGAACAAGTCACAGTAAACGACTGTCAATGATGGAACAGACAAATAAACAGCATATCCTTCCCCCCTTAACCTCATTCAAGTCCCGTCAATTTTACTAAAAACACACACAACCGGGAAATTTTATTTTATTATTATTATAAAAAAAAAATTAAAACCAACCGGGAAGGCGGGGCCGGAGCGGGATTGGCCCCCTAAACTACAATGGGTGAGTACACACACCCCCCAAAATCCCGGGGGGGAAATTTAAAGGGTGGACGGGACTGTCTGAGGGCGAAACGGAAACGGGGGGCCCCTGGTTATTAAAAATCAAATGAACCACAGGGATGTCAGGATGTTTTTTTTTCAGTCTCAGGGTGGTAGGAAAGTGGAATGATCTCGCTGAAGAATGGGGGACAAGCTCAAACATAGCGAAGATAAGGAAAGATGAGGTCCATGAGGCTAGAGGGGATGAATCTGAAACTGTAATTAAAACAAAACAAATTTTTTTTAATTTGTGTTGATCTGTTTAATTAATTGCATTGCTGCAATTAATAAATTTTATGTTCAACTTATATTCAAATTTCACAACAAATCGCAATTATACTTACGTATTTTAAAAATCAACCATAACTTTTCCATGTAGTCTACTGTTAATTTTTTAAGAATGCCCACAATGCTCAGCATATTAGGGGGTTTTTTGGGATGTCCCCCATTTATACCTTAAACTATGTGTACAACTTTGTATCATGTCTAAATAAATTATTATTAAAATGGCAAGTCGGAGGCATGCCCAGGAGCAAAGATTCAATTCCTGACCACATATAGGAAGATAGGAAAGTACACATACACACATACTTGGTGAGGACAATATGGACAGGTGCAAAAATTTACGCATCAAGGCTACAAAAAGATTGGATAACTGGTTTCCTTTGTTTCACACACCATTGTTCCTACATTCATGGAAAGCACAAAACCCAGAAAAGGTCATAAAATCCGGGGAAATGGAAGATAATCAGACTTAACCAACTGATGAAGGGGGAAAACCCCAATTTATCACTGGACATTTCCATGAGGAAAAACACACAATGGTTATATATTTATTTTCATTGGGGGTAGACAAAAATCATATTATTATTATTATCGAAACAAAATGCTAAACCCAAAAGGGGTCATACAGCACCTGGTGAACGGAAATAATGGGGTTCAGTCCATGAAAAGTGTGGCCAAGTCCAGTTTTTTAGATACAGTCATCCACATGACAGAACCTACCTAGAGGAGGTTAATTTTTGGGGGTGTCTCATCCTGGGAAACAGGGGGAAATCAGGACCTCCACGGGGGGGGATCGAACTCACGGTCAGTCTCAAACTCCAGCCGTCGCGTAAGCCGGGTTCCCCCCAAGTGGGGGGGTTTGGGAATTGTCATTACGATTTGTGAGTCAGGAGGAAATCAGGTTCGTCCAGAAAATAATTTTTTTTCTTTAAACACGCTGGCTGTCCCCCCGACAAGGTGCCCCAAAAAAACACAAAACACTTTTACCAACATTTACACTATCATGGGAATCAGATTAAGTGCTAAACTTGAGAGGGGGGGACAGCCCCCCTTCCTTGCACCAAAAACCTATCACCATCAACCATCCTCCCCAGACTGGGAAATGGTATGTCTGTCCAACAAATAACACACAAATGCAGTTTAAAGCGATCCTTTATTGGCAAAGGGTTTTACCCATACAGTGAGTTTTATTGGGGCTGACTTAAGCCCCGTGTGTGGGCAAAATAGTCAATAAATTAATATAATAAAGGGGTGAAGCGCTAAACCCAGGAAAACAGGGCCCGTGGGAGGATGGAAGGTTAGGGAATTCGGGGAAATGGAGCACGATCCAGTTCCCCAGATCAAGCCCCCCCAAGCATATTTCAATAAAGGATCGATTATACTGCATTGTCCCTCTCTTTCCATCCTCAATAGACAGGAACGTGGGGACGAATCCCAAACAGGAAAAAAATATTTAAAAAAGCAAACACTGATTGAGCTTCAGGATCAAATTGTTATAAAAAAAACATTATTTATCAAACAAAAAATTATATTTAAAAAAATATAACTTGACATCACCAATCTTGTACATCATTACTGTATATAGTTTTAAACCAAAAAAAACTATCTTTCCCCTGGATACTAATAAACCGGATTTCTTGTAAATAATAATGCTAAAATTTATTCCCCCAATATAACATAAGGACCCCAGGTAATGAACATAATTCATTCCAGAAGCCTCCCAAATGCCATTTCCAACGTTTTCCCTTAAGGAATAATTAAGTAGGTTAGTACATTTCAGACCCCAAAAAAACCTTACAAAAACACTTTCAATTTATACTTACATAATTTTTTTGCCCCCCTTTTTTTCCGAAAAGGTTTTTTCTTTCCGTTTTAATTCCCCGGGGGTCCCCCCACCCTTTTTTAAAATTTTTTTTAAACAAGGAACAAAAAAACATTTTTTTTTTTGGGGGAAGGGGGATAATCAACGAAAAAAATTTTAAATAATTTTTTAACAAAGAAAAAGAAAGCTTGTGTTCTATAAACAGTATACTGTACATATAAAAAAAAGTGGTCTTCTATAAACAAAACTGTACATATAAAAAAATTTGGGCTTCTTAAAAAAGTATAAATACAAAAAAAAGTGGTCTTCTATAAACAGTATGAAAATCCCTCCTGAAAATAATATGCACATGCTAGTGTTAATGAATATCAAATGTAAAATAAATAGTTGCTCAGTATTTTCAATGATGATACAATATATCAAAACCTTCAACTTTTTAAAAAAGAGTACCCCATCAAATTTTTATTATTTTTTCTATTTTCAACAGTGGCCGTTTCCCACTGAAACGGGGGGGGCCCAAAAGGGAAAAAAAGAAAGTTTCTCCTTTTACATTTACTAATATATACGGAGAAGGGTTACTATTGCTCCCCCATTATATTTTAATCAAATAAAAGCTAAACCACAGGGTCAAAAGCGCTGTCTCTCATCAAATCTGATGAAATTTATGAAACGGGAAAAGTATAAACTCCCCCTCCCTCCCGGTATTGAAACCTAGGAAAATTATTGTTCATGTATAGATTGGGAACCTAAATTTTTAACTGTACAGTAATCCCCTTTAAATGCAGGTTCACTACATGCTCAGACCCCATTTCGACCAGAAATTTCTTGGGTTGATATATTAGCATTTCTTCAGTCAGTCAAATAACATACCACTAACAAGATTTATGCTCTGTGAGAAAAATAAGTCTTCTTCTTTGAATGATGCAAAAAACCTCCATGGAAAGACTGCAATAAAAAATTCGGGTTCCCCCAAGTTGTACAACTGTGTGAGAAGCTGGTTTTAAAAAGGGGTAGTTATGCCAGTGAAAATAAGGCACAGGGGAAATGTTGGGAAACAATGAAATACCCCTGCTCCCCAGGAATATGGTCAATCACTAGATTGATAAACCCCTGATGACAAATGACTTCATTAAAGCTTCTAGACATTGTATGTATCTTTTTTCCCGTGCAATGTTGAATGGGGCACAAGGTGGGGGGTTTCTCAAACCTAGACCAGGAAGACATTATTGGCTTAATGATTCTGATAATGAAGACTATTTTTGATGACCTGATTGAAGCCTTAAGTTCTCATCAGGAAAAGGGAGGAAGGAATGATTCTGGATGAAAATGACCTAAGATGCTGAAGAAATTTCAAATACACAATGATTTTGGTGCCTGCACAGTGGCCCTGAAGCAAAAAACGGCTAAAGTTTTCCATGTTGAAGTTTTTGGTCTCCCAACCACCCCCAGCCTCATTCCAACTGGCACTTCCACCTCTTATTTTTTTTCCATGGGTTATGTCTGATGACAGCTATCTACTTTTTTAAAACAAAAAATATTAAAAAACAAATTAGAAATGGGCCTTCGGGCCCATTTCAAATTTCAAATTTCCCAGAATATACCCCTTTTTTTAAAAAGTTAAATGGGATTCCTTTATGCGGCCCTACACCCTTTCCCGAAAACGGGGGATTGACTTACAGTGCTGTATTTGATTTTTTACGACAATAAATATGTATATTTTGAAAAAAAATGAATTTTTAAGTTGGATAAACTAAAGTATATTTTTCCAGATACCCCGAAAGTTTGCTTTTTTTTTAAAATGACAAAAGGCCCCAATAAATGAATATTTGTAAGTAAACCTGAAATACTTAACTATAATTTCCAAAATATCTCAGCTGAAATAAATTTCCATAATGTGAAGTACAGTAGTATATCTTTATGCCCTAAATTTCTTAAAAAAGAAAATGCTGATGGTTTTTTTGGACCCCTTTGTCTTTCAATAAATTGAGTCATCAGCTCAGCATGATCCCATGTTGCCCACCCAGGTGAGAACCAGCGCCCCGTTCATTAAATGCCTTCCTCGTATCTGCTTCGAAGCACCCAAAGTTTTGCCCGGGGTGCACTTTTTCTTCTCGTGTGGTATAGTGAAGTTTTGCTCCTTCATCCCCAACAGCTGCGTTGGTGTTTCTTTTGGTACGCAAAAACCCATTTATGAGAAAACTCTGTCTCTTGCGAAGTTCCCATTTCTCAGTGTCCTGGGGTGAAGAGCAAAAAAAAAAGGGATTGTAAAACTCTGACAGGGCCCCAAACTCTCGAATACCCAACTCTGATTCCTGTCCGGGGTCCACCTTTGGGAAAAAATTTAATCAGGACATTTGCTTCTGGATATCCCAAAAGATGTGTCTGCCCTCGGCTAAAAAAATATTTATTCACCTTTGGGTTCAACAAATTTTTAATGATAGTCATTGTCCTTCTGCCCCGTCTTGCCACAAAATTTTGGTTTCTGCGTTTTTGCATAATGGGTTGGAAAAAATTCGTCAATGAAAACAATTATCTTTTCATTTCGATTTTCATGGTACTTGATGAGGAACTCCGTTTTAATTTATTGGGGTTCATAGCACAAAGTAACTTAATTTTTTGGTCAGATACTTTCCCCCTCAGATTTCGATAGAACCCGGGGGTCATAGGGCACCATACCTCAGCACATTGCCGGGAATGAATCCCTCTTTTTTTGCTCCCCCAGTTTGCTTCTACAACTTCGGGCCAATCAGAAAATTTAGATCAGCAATCTTATTCTTCCCTCACCAGTGTTGCTTTGTCCTAGCTTACAATGGGCTGAACAATTGTGAGAACCTTTTGAACATTTTGGCGGTTTGATGCATTATTAGAACCATTATGCCCCACTCTTGATCCTTTACCCAGTTCATTGTCTGTTCTGCTTCGCACGCCTGGCTAGAAATCATGGCATGTTTTACTAAGATCCAGCATTAAATGGCGTTTTTGCATCAGATGTAAACCTACAGATCATGTCATCTGTGGCTGTGGAAATCTTAAACTGTTGTTTCCATTGCTCTAAGAAACCCCTGAATTAAAAAACCAAAAGTTTTTTTGTTAACTGTGCAGGCTGTAACACCAACTAAAATCTTACCCCCCACAAGGAAACACTATTATACCAGATCTTGCAGCCCCTTTCCCCAAAAATTTTTTTAAGGCTTTTTTCTTGATAAGGTCTTTAAAACTGCAGATGGCTTAAGATCAATTTTAATATCCTCAACTGTGTCATTCTTAAAATCGTCTCAGCCAGCAAAGGATAATCAAGTCCTATCATGTTTTTGCAGCATTTCAATTCTGTCTTGATTAAACCCAAAAAGAAAAAGTTTTAAGATTTTATCTTCCTCTTCCTCTTCATCAGCTTTATCAATTTTATCAAAAAAATCTGTTATATCTTCGGGTACAACACCCCATTTTCCCCTTAACATTACCATTAGAACATCACCTTCGGTCTTTCCATCGGTTTGAGTCTTCAGAGCCCCTGCCATTTGAGCTTGATGACTAGTAAACACGTAACAGTTTTTGCTTCTCAGTGCTCTATGCCTTCGTTAGGACTTAGCATGCATTCCTGGAATTGGATTTTAATAGTTTTTGGATAACATCTAAATCACTCTCAACTAATAGTTTTTTCTTCAAGACCAACGCTTTCCCATATGAAAGATGAAACTTGAGAATTGGCAGATTCAGGTGGTGTTTTTTTACATAATCTTTTGAGATACTCTTTTTGTCATGGGTCTGAAACCAACACTAACTGAAATAGAGTGAGATGTGTCAATTTGTATTCATGTCGTGTTCGGGAACAAACAGGTTCAGCAATTGTAATAAGGAAATCCTTGCATGCTTATACACGGAAAAAAATTCAAAAAGATGTGACCATTGGTTGCAACCCACGTGGTTGTTTTGATCATCTCTAAGTTCCATTTGTATCGGTAATAAAAAGCTCCATACTGATCCTTGGATTACCTTATCTCCATCCCCCTAAATTAAAATTTAATGTATTATAAAAAGCCCCTATTATATCAACATATAATATAATCAATTAATAAACCTAACATATTATCAGAAAAGCTGGAAATCGTGAAAGGTTTAGAAATGAAAACACAAATGCTAGATCAGAATGTGATAAAACTAAAATGGAAAGGAAAACTGAGCAAAATAATGGTGTATATAACACTATCCATTAGTAACAGATAACAGGAGGAACAAACAAGCATACTTCACTGAGGAAGATTACAACAGTACAATAAATATTTTCTTTCAAGGAGTTTCATGAAATTCAATTTTAAAAAGTTAAAATTGCTGATGTAACTGCTTTTGCAATTAATAAAAATATAGAATAAAGAGGATAGTTTTAGGATGGATTAAGAAACTGGTATGATAACAAGAAGATGTAAGTAAAAGTCCCGACAAGTTTTGTGGATAAGCATGGTTTTTTAAGAAATAGGACTCCCATCCAGGGGTACGTTCCAAACTCCCACAGATAGTATGAACCCCCACATAGAAAGCTTTTTTTATTTACATACATACCATTTTAGTTTAATTTATAAATTTAAAACAGTTAGTGGAGAATTATCCTTTTCACTGTGGGGGAAACACTTACAGCTTCTCTTAAGGGTTTTTAAAAACCCACCAACATTACTTTTTCATTCTGAGGCCATTATCAAGCAAAATTAAGGGTTATTTTTGGGCCATGGTAAACGTGGATACCTGACAAGCCAGAAAATTTCCAAACGCTTTTGTGATTTGTCACTTTTCAAGGAACTTAAAAAAAAAAGATTAACAGGAAAACATAAAGGATGAAACTACACCTCATGGCCATCACCCCCTGACTTTTATGATGATGTAGGTAGGTAGTCAAGTGATCCTTGAAACAGCTAATCAGTGGTATGAGTTTTGGACCCCCCCAACTAACAATTATGTAAGTGTATTTTGTAAGTGCTTTTGTAAGTGTTTTTTTTGGGGGATGAAACAGACTAATCTAATTTACATTTTTCCCTTATGGGAAAAAATTTTGTTCGGTAATGGCACTCGAACAGCCTTCTGGAAAAAATTACCAAAAACCGGGCCCCACTTTTTCCCCCCAAAATTTTTGTCTAATGTATTTTAAATTCTTCTCAAATTTTATTAATTATAAATGAATGCAATTTGTAAAACCCCAAAGGAATATTCATATTATTTTCAAAACTTTTTTTATGAACGTTCTATTATACATGGACCCTCGGTTTTTTTACATAAACTCAAAAATTTTGTAAGTGCATTTTTGTAAGTGCTTTTGAAAGTGTTTTTTTTGGGATCTGAAACATAATCTAATTTACATTCGCCCTAAGGGGAAAAAATTCTTTAACGGCACTCGAACAGCATTCTGGAAAAATTATCGCAAAACCAAAGGGTCCATTATTCCCCACCATGGGCTTCTTGATGCAACCTCCTCACCCTTTTTGAAAATCAATTGAAGGGTTTAAAAATCTCTCACATGAAAAAAAGAGCATTAAGTCTTGTCCCTTCAATGCAATTTTTATGTTGCTTTAATCTAAGTTAAAAGATTTTTTACCATTTTTGCCGTAATAAACTTTATAAATATTTTACAAGGAATCTTGTGACCCCCGCAGCATTTTGGGGGAAATTTTTTTATAAAATTTTTTTTTTACTGCATTAAGATTTTTCAATTTTGATATTAAATTCAACCCCTTTGGGGTCAAGGGGTCTCTCTGAAACTGTTCGGGTCCAAAAATTTTAAAAAAATAAAAAAAAATTCTTATGAAATGATGAAATCTTTTTCCGATCTCGCCACAAAAATTATAAATTTGATAAAAAAACAAACAAATTATGTTTAGCGAAGTTAGGGTATCCAGCATTTCCAGGGCGATTCCCCACTTTATTTTTTTGGAAATTCCCAATCTTTCAATCTACTAAAATTATAGCTTTTCCTAAAATTTTTCTATGATTGAGTACAAAAAAACCCCTTTTTTCCATTTTCAACTCCCCAAAAGTGGTCAGAAAAAAGGGAATTTCCCAAATTTCCCAAAAATTTTAACGTGCCAATTTAAAATAGGGTCCATAATAAACAAGGGGAAATTTCCCGGCACTAAAATAACATCTTTCTGTTCATTATCCGTCTCAGGCCCCTCTTAAATTACTTTTGCTTTCCATTTTGAATTTTTATTCTCACAAAAATAGAAGATTTACTGTTATGTATCAACTGCATCATTGTAAAAATGGTATAAATAATTCAGCCCTTGTGAAAGTAATCTCCAGTTGTTTGTATTGGACGCATGGTGTGATTTGTTTGCTCTTGAACATGGCCAAAATCGAAATTTTGCTCTTTTTTTTCGGGACTTGTCATCGTGAAACCAGTCAAAATTATCTCTATTTCTGTAATATATCATCTATTCTAAAAAATGAGCAAAAAAACAGAAAAAAATATAAAACCATAAAAAATAGACTGAAATGCTGTTTTAAACCAAAAACAGGTATTTTTTTCCTCATTATACACTGTGTGGTGCAGGAATTTTTATACTGCGCACACTGACCCCCAAACCCATTTTTCCATCTGGCCTAACACCCTGTTTCTGTTGATTTGGGGGGGTGCTGGAATTTGGCGACTGCCAATTTGAACCACAGTGCGAAAAACGATTTACGACCCTCCCCGGGGGGTTGTAGAAAATATAAACAAATTTTCATGGAAAGGGGGGGCAACATATTTTTAGTTGAATAAAGTTGGTTGCCCTTTTATAATTATAAAAGTATTTCTGGCAATAAAGTTTCTTGGGTATTTTAGATCTTTGCTATTTCAAAAATTTTTTGAGACTTCTTGTTATGAACCCTGGACCAAATTACAAACTCTAAAAAACAATGATGAGAATACCGGTTTAACTCTATCTTGATGTGAAGAATAATAGTGTACATGGGAATAGTTACTTGTTGGTTTTTCTGTATTTTAAATTTAAAATCAGTTACCCATAATAATTAAAACATCGAGAAAAACTGAGTTTTTTCTTTTAACTCAACAGTAAAATTTATAAGCTAAACATGAAAAATATATGAAAAAAATACATCATAAGTACTGTACATATGTATTTTGTTGAGAAAATCTAAAAATTTTGAATTTAAAAAACTTTTAATTTTACATAAACTGATCAAATTAACTAAATGTCATATGGGCTGAGCATAAAGAATATGTTAAAAAACAAATAAATTAGTGTTACTAACTGGGAAAAAAAAAAAAGTACGGTGGGGTAACCACTTTGGGATATATGTAAGTTTTTTAGGGACAGGTACACATAAGTACAAATCTAAAAACCTGGATAAACCCCCCAAAAAAGTCAAAAAAACTTAATTCCATTGAGGGGCCTTAAGAAAATAATGAAGTGGATTCGGTGCAGGTATGGGGTCAGGTGAAAGGACTGGATATTGAAAGAAAAACTAAAGAAGAATTTGGGAAAAAAAATCTATTATATAAACCCTGATCAGCAAAAATTTGCTTAGTTAATTTCAGTTAGGGAAAAAAGGATATAAAGAACACTTTCACTTGAAAATTGAAATTTTTCAACAGGAAAAATTTTAGGAAAAACTTTGGGAGTCATTGGCTTCTTCAGTTCAATACAGAAGAACAGTGTTAGATAAGAAGGGAATGGGTAATCAGTCCCAGCCTGGAGTCGATGTTTCAGTCCCAGAAAAGTTACCCAAATGTTGAAAAAGGTCTCTTCTTGAACTTTTAATTATCTAAACCACCATCACAAAAAATTTCAGTTGCAGGAATCTGCCCCTTTTTCCTATTCACAACTATGCAAACCTTAATTTTTTCTAGAAACTTTTCACCTTCCTATTTTTTTTTCACAAATAAAATTTTAAACTTTACCCCTAATTCATTTCTTAAAATTAGGAGTTTTTACATAAAAGACTCTTAAAAACAGTAAATACTTTGTAATAAAAACAAAATACAGTTACTTTAGTTCGATGGTCCCCCAAAAACGCCCTTTTAAGTTTATTTTTTTTTAAAAGCTTTTTAATATATTTTTGGGGGGGGTAAAAAAGGGCTAGTCTATTTTACATTATTTCTTATGGGGGTAAATTCATTTGGTAATGGCACTTGAACAGCAATCTCGAACGAAAAAAACAACTCGGGACCACTGTATATACCATTGTCAGAAAAGCAAAATTATCCCCCCCTAAAATTCTTACTTCAACATTTTGTGTAGATGCTTTTTTACACCTTCTACTCAAAATTCTCCCTTATGAGATCCCTCTTTCTTGCCGTTTTTTCCCCTTTTTCGTGAAGTTTATGCTTTTTTTCCCATGCTCCAAAAATTTAAATAAATATGATGCAATAATAATCCCCGTATGTGAAACAATTTGGGACAGAAGTGTTCCTAGGTTCAGTACATTAAAAATTAACCCCAAAATAATATACTGTACTGTTAAAAATCCAAAAATGGACCCCGGTGTTTCCCTGCCCAAACTCGCCCTTTTTTGTGTAATGTATTTTTTTTAAAATTTTTTAAGTGTATTTTTGGGGGTCTAAAAAGGGCTAGTTCTTTTATTATTTTTAGGGAATAAATTCGTTTGGGAATGGCACTTGATTATTATTTTATAATCAAATAGAAGCTAAACCACAGGGTCATACAGCAATGGCATTGAACAGCATTCTGGAAAAAAAAATCACAAAAACGGGGTCCACTGTAAAGGTAAAAAAAAATAACGCTTAAATATGCCTAATAATCCAAGGCTTGTTGTGGGTTCTGTTTTGGTTGATATTTTCATCACATTATTTATTATCCTTTTTATTCATTATTTCCATTACGTTTCAGTCATATCCCCCTAATTCTATTTTTAGTGATACGCTTGAACACTGCCCTTGGCAGTTTTTGGCAGAAAAATATAATTCTTAAAATACTGGTGGTTTTTTACATTACTGATAGTATTATTTGAGAAAATAAAAGAAATGTAATCAATAAAACAAAACTTCCCCAATTCAGCATTAAAAACTAATGTAATTTAAACCCTTTCTCCACCATCGGTTCTGTTTGCATACACTGCCCTAACACTAGCGTTGATTGGTGCTGCGGTTCTCATGTCAATAAATTTGTTTCTAATACAGTGGAACCCCCGGGTTTATAATTGATCCAGGGGCTGTTTAACTGCCATTCCGAAAAATTTGCCCATAAAGAATAATTAAATTAGATTAGTTGTTTTAGCCCCCAAAAATAAATTACAAAAGCACTTATAATAATACATTTAAAAATTGTTCGGTTTGGGGGGTGGCAAACTCAACTTATACCAAAAAAACAAAAAAAATTATCTACCACGTGCAGATAAATCATAAATTTTTATAATCAAAACCATGTGAAGCCCCCAAGGGTCATACAGCTGATAACTTTAGACCACAACACTTGATACCTACCTACCCCACTATTCACCTTCCCTTTTAAGACCATTAAATACAAATATTTTATGGTAGTAAAATTACATAAATGTATTTATCCTCAAAGGGCCCCTTTAACCCTTAAACGGGCCAACGTTTTATACGTTCTTACCCTTTTCCCCAAACGTATTTTACGTTTTATTTTTTTTCCTTCAAAAAAGGCGATAGGCCCGACGCCTAGACATGAAATTGGGGCCGACCAGTGTGGGGGTTTCCTGGCGCCCGGGGCCCATGGTAGGACCAGTTTAAATTTAGCTCCCTCTTGGGGCAACATCATGGCCCTCCTCTGATTCACTCACGCCTGTCGATAATCATATTAGGGAAAATGATATACAACGTGAGATTAGGGGATTTGACACCGTTTGGGGCCCCCTAATAATCAAGGAATTAGTGAAAATAGCGATAACCCAGATGACCCTCACCCCATCACCTCTGGGGGTGGCCGGGGCCCACACCAGCCCCGGGGGAAGCATTCTGGGGTGGCCAGTGGGGCCACAAAAGACCCGGGGCCCAAGCACCTCTGGAGGGCGAGTTTTACCCAAGGCAACTTGAAAGAGGAAACTTTTTTTTCACGGTGTTTTATGATAGTGAAAGTGGAATGAGAGATTGTTTTTATGCCATTGGAATTTTCTCTGGATGTAGTTATTATTCACCTGTGGCGTACGGCGTTGGCTCGTTCGGCAGTGTGCCTTCAGCCCCCAAGGGTGGCGGGTGATCCAAACCCGGCCACTGATAGTGAAAAGACTGAAGGTGAATACGGGGATGGAGGAAGAAGTGGTGGGTGGCCTTGCCTGGAGAAATTTGGGCGGTGGGTGGACAGAAAAAGGACCCCCCGGCACCCCTCAGCCATGTGCCTCCACTCCTGTCCCCAGTCCAGGTCCACTCTGCACCATGTAACCGTGATTGGAACTGGTCACAAAGTGTATTCGTCCCCAGCCTTTTGTTTTGATGGAGTGGAAATGGGATCCTGCCAGAATGTCTCTAAAAATGAGTCTACAAGTTAGACTTTTTTCCCGTTATACTTTGAGAGCCATAATGAACTTGATGTAAAGACGAACAAATTTTTACCTATATGGAAAACAGCAGAGGTTGGGGAATCGTCAGGCTCAAGGTGGAAAGATACAACAGTGACTGAAATGTATTTATTCCTGCCACTGTCATGCTTATGCCCAAAACCTAAAGAACAATATCGTAACTACTGGTCCACAGACAACTTTATGTTTATCTTCCCTGACCTCCTTCCCGCAACAGATTCATTCTGTTGCTACGAATGTTTCACTTCTGACAGGAATATGCCCACAGATAGCCTTCATACAAAATCCGGGAAGGGTTTTTGTCCTGAACGAAATTCAGTGCATACTTTTGTCCCTTTAAGAAATTGTTGTCGACGGCCTGATTCTTTCAGGGGCGCCTGTCATTCAAGCAATATATCCATAAACGTAAACACTTTGGTATAAAACATTTTGTTTGTGTGACTTGAGACAGGTCTTGTGTTAGATGTTTTGTATCCCGGGGAAACAACCGTGTACTAGGTGCATGTTGGGCATTTCTGGTGATGTTTTAGGATGATGGGAAACCCTACCTTGGGGCCATTTGTGCCCGGTTCAACCCTTCTCGCTGATTTCTTTGTTTTTAAATTTGGAAATAGAAGGAATAAAAAAATATGCCAAGGTTCAGTGGCAGTGTTGAAGTGCAGTGCAAGCATTTCATCCAATGACATCTGGCACTGCGGGCAACAAACGGGGCGTGAATTTCTTCAACCATCCACAGAAAGAGATGGTACAAAAAAGACAAAGTGAACAAGGACACCAATGAATGTTTTAACCAGCTGTTGAAAGCTTATACGAACAATATGAGACTACAGTCATCCCTCCGTTTCGGTTTTTGTTTCGTTTTCGTTTTTTGATTTTCGGGAAAATTGACCTCTTTTTTTGTGTGATTCCCCCCTTTTTCGTGCTCGGTCCGAACCTGCCCACCAGGGATATAAAAAAAAGGGGTACCACCACCAGCACCCCCCACGCACATTGTCCCCATTAGCATTTTTCGCTTGAGTGAACATCACCCCAGGAGTTTATACAAAACATTTTTTAAAAATTCATTGTTTTGGGTTGATTATTGTGTGACTACTAAATAAGCTCCATGGGCCCAAAGAAAGTCTGTCCACTTTTTTGGTAAAAAAAGTGAGGAACACCATAGAACTGAAAAAAGAAATAATAAAAAATATGATAGTGGGGTTCCCGGCCCCCCGGGATATAAAAAAAGCCCCAACAACCATGGTTCCATTGTGTATAAGAAAAAGCAATCACTGAAGTAATTTTGGGAAGGGGGTGAATCAATAACGAAACAGAGATCACAAACAAAAAAAATTGGAAAATTTTTGTTGCTGGGGAAAAACCAAAAAACTGCTAGTGGGTGATAGTGTTGTGCAATCCATCATCGTAAAAAAGCAAGGCAGTTGCATGCCGATCTTGTCAAGAAAATGCCTGGAACCAGTGATGTTGATGTTATAATTTAAGGAGAAAAAGGCTGGTTAAAAATTTAAGGGCGAACTGGAACACAGTGTTGTAAGGCATGGTGAGGGTGCCAGTTCAGATAAAAAGGGGCTAAAAAATTTGTGGGATTTAAAAAAAATATGTAGGGCTAAAAATTTAAACCCCCAACAAGTGTTTAATTGTGAAACGGGCCCCCTTTTTTCGAAAAAAATCCAGGAGGCCCTTCCACGCGGGAGAAAAGGCAATGCGGGACACAAGCCTATAAAAACGGGAAACTCATGTTGTGTGGTAATGCTGTGGGGTTTTAAAAGTGAAGCCTTTACTGGTGTATCCTTGAAAACCCCAGGTGTTCAGGAACTACAGTGTTGACAAGAGTAAATTGTGTGTTTTGGAAAGTCAAATCAAGGCATGGGTCACTAGGGAAATTTTCCTGGAATGGTTTAACGTGTTGGCCCCAGTGTGAAGAAATATCTATTGGAAAATAAATTCCCCTTAATGCCTCCTGGAAAGGACAATGCTCCTGGTCATCCTAAAGTTGAAAAATGTCTAAGGATTTCAAATTTGTAACAGCGGTTTTTGCCCCTAACACCCTCCCTCCTCCCGCCCATGGACCACAGGTCATTCAAACTTCAAAAAAATGTACCAAAACAATGTTTCAAAAGGGGTTTTGATGTGACCAAGCACTAAATTGACCCCAAAAAAGTTCTGGGAAAGGGTCCTTATATCTTCCACTGCATAGGCCTTATAGATAAAACATGGCAGGGGTGACCAGGAAATGAACTCTGCTTGGGAAAGTTGTGGCCAGATTGTGTCCCCGAAGGATTTTAAGGGTTTGGGGCTGGCCCTGAGGGCCTGTGGAAGTTGTGGAAAATATTGTGGCATTGGGGGAAATTTCATGGGGTTGGATTTAGTGGCGGTGTGGAAGGTTGGTGGAGCCCTGAAGATTAACCCTGAAGGCTGCAAGAGCTTGAGCTGCAACAACAACAAAACAGATCTGAAGAAATTGCTTCAGTGGAGGGAAAAAGATGTAAGGTGCCCTTTTTCAGAGATTAAGGAGATCTTTTGCAATGTGGAGTAGGGTGCAATCATTTTTGGAGGGGGAAAATCACCCTGACAAAAATGTTGCAATCCGTCTGGTCTTTTCATCAATTCCATTCCCATTTTAGGGACATTTTAAAACCGCCAGACAAGAGCTCTCTGGGGAAAATATTTTGTCCCCGGGTGCAACTCTCAAGCTGGTCCTAGTGGGATTAAAAGACAAAGAGGGGGTGACCCAGATGAGGACTTGGTACCTGATTTATGGGGATTCCCTTCCAAAAAAAGGGGCTCTACCCTCTCCCCTCCTCCTTCCATCCACAACATCAGTCTTCAGTAAGGGTAAGTGCCACATTCATTTCATTCATTTTGCATGTAAATCTATCTTTAAGGCCCCAAAAAATTTTTTTTTTAAACTTTGGGTTTTTGGGAAAGGATTAATTAATTTTCCCTTATTTCTTATGGGGGAAAAAGGTTTCAGTTTTTTGTTTCGTTTTGTGCATCCCCCAGAGATTAAACCGAACGGAGGGATGCTTTTGGGGCAAGTGTGACATGATGATAGGGGTTTGTTGACTGTTGGGGAGGGTAGCAAGTGGTATATTAAACTTTTTTCCACCTTGTAGACATTGCATGATCAATGCATTCAAATGTACAAAATAAAGACTGGAAAACGACAACTTTTGCAGAATTCTCCTTCAATATCGTAAAACAGATAGCAAAAAGTATGGTACCACACCTGTACCCGCCCCTCAACAGCGACTTGTTCCCCAACCAAACCCGCCAGGGGGGGCCATACCCAAAACACCCTAACTGTCACTACCTGGTACCTATACCCCTACCCCAAAAAAAGAAGCACTCCAGAAAAAAAGTTTTTGTGTGCTACCACACAAAAGACCCCAACAGTGGAAGGACACAAATTCTTGTCCCAGTGGGGGTGGCACTCTGTTTAATCCATGCTTCATGGATATCATACAATCGTGGAATTCTAGAAACATAATGGGACATGTAAATACTTGTATATGTTTTAGATAATAGAATGTGATTCCCGGTGTCAAAATCACCTGTCAGTGTGTAAAGTGTTTTTTAAAAATAATAATTTTGTTTTAAAATTGGGGTTTTAAACAAAATTGACATTGAAATCAAAAAATTTACTTTTATAGTTATAATACAATAAAACCAAGAATATTAAAAAAAAAAAGGAAGAAAACGATAAAATGTGATTTTTTTTGGGAGCAGTGCTCCATGTTGGTTGATCACCAAGTGCCAACCCGCTCATATCCCAATCTAACCCCATTTTTTTTTTTTTATCCCATAACATTTAAAAATTTTTTATTTCTATAAAAAAAATTTTTTTTTAAAATATTTGGGGCGTAGCAGTAAGAACTATATATATGTTTGGAAGAAAAAT
>WNWK01026185.1:0-27679 GCA_009830355.1 Cherax destructor
TTTTTCAGTAAGGCTTTTGAGGCAGTTGATCATGATAAAGAATTCGATATTGTTTATTTGGATTTTAGTAAGGCTTTTGATAGAGTACCACATCAGAGACTGTTAAAGAAAGTGGCTGCTCACGGCATTGGAGGAAAAGTGTTTTCATGGATCGAGTCATGGCTCACCAATAGGAAGCAGAGGGTGTGCATTAATGGGGTTAAATCTGAGTGGGGATCTGTAACAAGTGGCGTTCCACAGGGATCGGTTTTGGGCCCGTTGTTGTTTATAATATATATAAATGACCTTGACGAGGGAATTACTAGTGATATGAGCAAATTCGCTGATGACACGAAGATAGGTAGGATAATCGATTCAGACGTAGATGTCACGGAACTTCAGGAGGATTTAGACAAACTCAATTCCTGGTCAGAAAATGGCAGATGCAGTTCAATGTAGATAAATGCAAAGTTCTAAAGCTCGGGAATCTTCATAACCCTAGCACCTACCAGCTTAATAATGTTGAACTCAGCCGTACAGAATGCGAAAAGGATCTGGGGGTTATGGTAAGCAGCAACCTCAAACCAAGTCAGCAATGCCTAAGCGTAAGAAATAAAGCAAATAGATTACTGGGATTTATATCAAGAAGTGTAAGCAACAGAAGTCCAGCGGTTATATTACAGCTTTATACATCATTAGTAAGGCCTCACCTAGATTATGCAGCTCAGTTCTGGTCTCCATTTTACAGAATGGATATAAATTCGTTAGAAAACATTCAGCGACGAATGACAAAGTTAATTCATAGCATTAGAAATCTTCCGTATGAAGAAAGATTGAAGACCCTTAAATTACATTCACTTGTAAGACGAAGAATGAGGGGAGACATGATCGAGGTATAAAGTGGAAGATGGGTATTAATAAGGGGATATAAATAAGGTCTTGAGGATATCTCTCCAAGAGAGAACCCGCAATAATGGATTCAAATTGGATAAGTTTAGATTTAGAAAGGATATAGGAAAGTATTGGTTTGGAAATAGGGTAGTTGATGAGTGGAACAGTCTGCCTAGTAGGGTTATTGAAGCTAGGACCTTGGGTAGTTTCAAATTTAGGTTGGATAAATTCATGAGTGAGAGGGGTTGGATTTGAGTGGGACTCGCACTTGAGTTAATAGAATCTTAAAAGCTTATTTCTTGGGTAGAATTGAAAATTAGGTTGGGCAATTATTCTGTTAGTGGGATGGATTGTGAAGGACTTGCCTAGTATGGGCCAACAGGCCTGCTGCAGTGTTCCTCCTTTCTTATGTTCTTCTTATGATAAGGCACCTAAATTACTGGGAATGGTTGAAGGTCCATGATCTGTATTCCCTGGAGCGCAGGCGAGAGAGATACATGATAATATACACTTGGAAAATCCTAGAGGGATTAGTACCAAACTTGGACACAAAAATCACCCTATGAAAGCAAAACACTGAGAAAAAACACAATAAGTGTCAGGAGCCCAAGACTGTTCAACTGCTTCCCAGCATACATAAGGGGGATTACCAATAGACCCCTGGCTGTATTCAAGAAGGCACTGGACAGGCACCTAAAGTCAGTACCTGACCAACTGAGCTGTGGTTTGTACGTCAATTTGCGTGCGGCCAGCAGTAACAGCCTGGTTGATCAGACCCTGATCCACCACGAGGCCTGGTCTCAGACCAAGCCGCGGGAGCAGTGACCCCCGAAACCCTCTCCAGGTAAACAAGTATACCTAACAGGTCCATTTTCCAGCACCTAAGAGGTATACATAAGGGAATAATCTCGCCTCATTCTGAGAAGGAATGAGAGAAAGAGAGATAGAGAAAGAGGGCAAAACGGCGTGGGATACCCAGTAACGAACGAGGAATTAAGGCAGAGTGATAATGCTGGAAGAAGAGCAAGAAGTAACGAATCTCTTCGTTATCAGCAAAGATAAAGTGACGAGGTTCACAAATCTCTCTCTCTCTCTCATCTCTGTGTTCCTCTGTTTACCTGTCTGTTAGAGTTTGTGAGCGTGTCTTTGTCTATGGGTCTCTGTCTTTTTTTCATCTGTGTCTGTATTTACGTATATGTCTGCGTTGCTGTCCGTGTCTTTGTATGTCTGTCAATGCATTTGTCTGTGTATCAGCCTGTCTAATCTAAGCGAATAGACAATGGTAGAGAGAGAGAGCAGATATACGTAATCTACTGACAACATTTCGCCCACACATTGAAGGAAACGTCACCTCTCTTGGCAAGGAAGGTGAGAGAAGGTGACCAAGAGGACAGTGTTGAGGTGAAAGTGATCATGAGATAACACTCTCAAGCGACCAATTTCCTGCCAGTGGGCTTTTGTAGGCTTATCTGCAGTTGCTTTTGGAGGAGGGGGGTCGCCGCCCCCTGCAATCCCGGTCCCAGACCAGACAAGTTGCTGAAACCTTCGTTCAGGTCCACTACCAGACCAACAGTCAGAAACTTTCGTTCAGGTCCACTACCAGACCAGCCAAGTCAGAAACCTTCGTTCAGGTCCAATATCAGACAAGACCAACAGTCAACAACCTTCGTTCAGGTCCAATATCAGACAAGACCAACAGTCAACAACCATGGTTCAGGTCCACTACCAGACCAACAGTCAACAACCATGGTTCAGGTCCACTACCAGACCAACAGTCAACAACCATGGTTCAGGTCCACTACCAGACCAACAGTCAATAACCATGGTTCAGGTCCACTACCAGACCAACAGTCAACAACCATGGTTCAGGTCCACTACCAGACCAACAGTCAACAACCATGGTTCAGGTCCACTACTAGACCAGACCAACAGTCAACAACCATGGTTCAGGTCCACTACCAGACCAGACCAACAGTCAACAACCATGGTTAAGGTCAACTACCAGACCAGACCAACAGTCAACAACCATGGTTAAGGTCAACTACCAGACCAGACCAACAGTCAACAACCATGGTTAAGGTCAACTACCAGACCAGACCAACAGTCAACAACCATGGTTAAGGTTAGGTTGTGGTAGACACCAGTGAGTGCTGCCTCAAGGCATCTCCATCTCTGAGTCATTTTCTATAACAAGCAAATATATATATATATATATATATATATATATATATATATATATATATATATATATATATATATATATATATATATATATATATATATATATATATATATATATATAATTTTAACATATATATAATATACAATAAGATATACCTCAGTGTGTGCACTTCCAGTTCATGGAAGGATTGTGGGTATGACGTTGTAGTACACAGTTGTTCATTCTGCTGGTGTTCCGAGGCATGTATGTGGAATATTGTGTTGCATGTGTGTCTTATTCAAGTGTTACACATGTGTCTTATTCAAAAAGTGTTGGATATGTCTTATTCAACAAGTGCTACACATGTGTCTCATTCAGTGTTGCACCTGTGTGTCTCATTCATCAGTGTTGCACCTGTCTCTCTCATTCATTAGTGTTGCACCTGTGTGTCTCATTCATCAGTGTTGCACCTGTGTGTCTCATTCATCAGTGTTGCACCTGTCTCTCTCATTCATTAGTGTTGCACCTGTGTGTCTCATTCATCAGTGTTGCACCTGTGTGTCTCATTCATCAGCATGACAGTATATTATTAACATAATGAGACTCAATTTCTCAGTATAAACAAGACAATAGGTCTTCTAATAATGACTCATTACATCAAACAGTAATTATATTATAATGTTCTAGTCATTATAAACACAAGTTACCATTATCTACAAATAAAAATAACATCACCAGTATAATGCATTCATTACTCACGAAATCGTAATGACACGATTGCAAACAAACCATACCACGGGTGGGGTTCGAACCCGAGGTTCGAACACAGTGGCTTACGCGACGGTCTGGAGTTTTGAAACTCTCTGACCGCGGGTTCGAACCCCACCCGTGGTATGGTTAATGCATTCATTATTTCTATTTTCATTTTCGAATAATGATGTACCTCTCGATTTTTTTTTGGGGGGGGGGGGTGAGAAACTGACTTTTAAAATGTACAATGGAAAGACATATGCTTGAAGGGTGTTTCCGGGGGTCAGCGCCCCCGCCTCCCGCTCCCAGACCAGGCCTCCTGGTGCATCAGGCCTTGATCCTGGTGTATCAGGACCTGATTAACCAGGTTGTTACTGCTGGTAGCACGTAGTGCAACGTATCAATCACAGCCCGGCTGGTCAGGAACTGATTGGAGGAACTTGTCCACTTCCCTCTCGAACTTGAAGTCAGAGGTCTGTTGATAATTCCTCTTATGCAGGGAGGGAGGATGTTGAAGAGTCGGAGACCTCTGACACTCATCTAGTTCTCTCTTAGTGTACTCGTGGCACCTCTGCTTTTTAGTGGAGGTATTTTGCACTATCTGTCATGTCTCTTGTTGTCATACTGAGTGATTTCAGTGTTCAGGTTTGGAACGAGTCCCTCCAGTATTTTGGAGGTGTAAATTATGATGTATCTTTCTCGCCTACGTTGCAAGGAATACAGTTGAAGGAACTTCAAGTGTTGCCAGTAGTTCAGATGTTTGATTGAGTGTATACGAGCAGTGAAAGTTCTCTGTACGTTTTCCAGCTCATCAATCTCGCCTGCCTTGAAGGTGACCGTCAGTATACAGCAGTATTCCAGCCTGGAGACCGTCAGTATACAGCAGTATTCCAGCCTGGAGACCCTCAGTATACAGCAGTATTCCAGCCTGGAGACCGTCAGTATACTGCAGTATTCCAGCCTGGAGACCGTCAGTATACTGCAGTATTCCAGCCTGGAGACCGTCAGTATACAGCAGTATACCAGCCTGGAGACCGTCAGTATACAGCAGTATACCAGCCTGGAGACCCTCAGTATACAGCAGTATACCAGCCTGGAGACCGTCAGTATACAGCAGTATTCCAGCCTGGTGACCGTCAGTATACAGCAGTATTCCAGCCTGGAGACCGTCAGTATACAGCAGTATTCCAGCCTGGAGACCGTCAGTATACAGCAGTATTCCAGCCTGGAGACCGTCAGTATACAGCAGTATTCCAGCCTGGAGACCGTCAGTATACAGCAGTATTCCAGCCTGGAGACCGTCAGTATACAGCAGTATTCCAGCCTGGAGACCGTCAGTATACAGCAGTATTCCAGCCTGGAGACCGTCAGTATACAGCAGTATTCCAGCCTGGAGACCGTCAGTATACAGCAGTATTCCAGCCTGGAGACCGTCAGTATACAGCAGTATTCCAGCCTGGAGACCGTCAGTATACAGCAGTATACCAGCCTGGAGACCGTCAGTATACAGCAGTATACCAGCCTGGAGACCGTCAGTATACAGCGGTATTCCAGCCTAGAGACCGTCAGTATACAGCGGTATTCCATCCTGGAGACCGTCAGTATACAGCAGTATTCCAGCCTGGAGACCGTCAGTATACAGCAGTATACCAGCCTGGAGACCGTCAGTATACAGCAGTATTCCAGCCTGGAGACCGTCAGTATACAGCAGTATACCAGCCTGGAGACCGTCAGTATACAGCAGTATTCCAGCCTGGAGACCGTCAGTATACAGCAGTATTCCAGCCTGGAGACTGTCAGTATACAGCAGTATTCCAGCCTGGAGACTGTCAGTATACAACAGTATTCCAGCCTGGAGACCGTCAGTATACAGCAGTATTCCAGCCTGGAGACCGTCAGTATACAGCAGTATCCAGCCTGGAGACCGTCAGTATCAGCAGTATTCCAGCCTGGAGACCGTCAGTATACACAGTATTCCAGCCTGGAGACCGTCAGTATACAGCAGTATTCCAGCCTGGAGACCGTCAGTATACAGCAGTATTCCAGCCTGGAGACGTCAGTATACAGCAGTATTCCAGCCTGGAGACCGTCAGATACAGCAGTATTCCAGCCTGGAGACAGTCAGTATACAGCAGTATTCCAGCCTGGAGACCGTCAGTATACAACAGTATTCCAGCCTGGAGACCGTCAGTATACAGCAGTATTCCAGCCTGGAGACCGTCAGTATACAGCAGTATTCCAGCCTGGAGACCGTCAGTATACAGCAGTATTCCAGCCTGGAGACAGTCAGTATACAGCAGTATTCAGCCTGGAGACCGTCAGTATACAGCAGTATTCCAGCCTGGAGCCGTCAGTATACAGCAGTATTCCAGCCTGGAGACCGTCAGTATACAGCAGTATTCCAGCCTGGAGACCGTCAGTATACAGCAGTATTCCAGCCTGGAGACCGTCAGTATACAGCAGTATTCCAGCCTGGAGACCGTCAGTATACAGCAGTATCCAGCCTGGAGACCGTCAGTATACAGCAGTATCCAGCCTGGAGACCGTCAGTATACACAGTATTCCAGCCTGGAGACCGTCAGTATACAGCAGTATTCCAGCCTGGAGACCGTCAGTATACAGCAGTATTCCAGCCTGGAGACCGTCGTATACAGCAGTATTCCAGCCTGGAGACCGTCAGATACACAGTATTCCAGCCTGGAGACCGTCAGTATACAGCAGTATTCCAGCCTGGAGACCGTCAGTATACAGCAGTATTCCAGCCTGGAGACCGTCAGTATACAGCAGTATTCACCTGGAGCGTCAGTATACAGCAGTATTCCAGCCTGGAGACTCGTCTATACAGCAGTATTCCAGCCTGGAGACCGTCATATACAGCGATCAGCTGATGTCGTAGCCAGTATCCAGGAGACCGTCAGTATACACAGTATTCCAGCCTGGAGACCGTCAGTATACAGCAGTATTCCAGCCTGGAGACCGTCAGTATGCAGCAGTATTCCACCTGGAGACCGTCAGTATACAGCAGTATTCCAGCCTGGAGACCGTCAGTATGACAGCAGTATCCAGCCTGGAGACCGTCAGTATACAGACAGTATCCAGCCTGGAGACCGTCAGTATACAACAGTATTCCAGCCTGGAGACCGTCAGTATACACAGTATCCAGCCTGGAGACCGTCAGTATACAGCAGTATTCCAGCCTGGAGACCGTCAGTATACAACAGTATTCCAGCCTGGAGACCGTCAGTATACAGCAGTATTCCAGCCTGGAGACCGTCAGTATACACAGTATTCCAGCCTGGAGACCGTCAGTATACAGCAGTATTCACCTGGAGATCAGTATAAGCAGTATCAGCCTGAGCCTCAGATACTAGTGATTCCATGTGATGGTCGTCTGCTTACTCAGTATTCCAGTGGATTGAGTCGTATCTGCTTCGTATTCCAGCTGATTGTCGTCTTACCAGTATTCCAGTGATGACGTCGTATACAGTATTCCAGCTGAGCGACCTGTGTCAGGCTTCTCCATACAATACTTGACCAAGATAACACCTGTGTCCAGGCTTCTCCATACAATACTTGACCAAGATGACACCTGTGTCCAGGCTTCTCCATACAATACTTGACCAAGATAACACCTGTGTCCAGGCTTCTCCATACAATACTTGACCAAGATAACACCTGTGTCCAGGCTTCTCCATACAATACTTGACCAAGATAACACCTGTGTCCAGGCTTCTCTATACAATTCTTGACAAGATAACACCTGTGTCCAGGCTTCTCTATACAATACTTGACGACCAAGATAACACCTGTGTCCAGGCTTCTCCATACAATACTTGACCAAGATAACACCTGTGTCCAGGCTTCTCTATACAAAACTTGACTAAAGATAACACCTGTGTCCAGGCTTCTCCATACAATTTGACCAAGATAACACCTGTGTCCAGGCTTCTCCATACAATTGACCAAGATAAACCTGTGTCCAGGCTTCTCTATACAAAACTTGACCAAGATAACACCTGTGTCCAGGCTTCTCCATACAATACTTGACCAAGATAACACCTGTGTCCAGGCTTCTCCATACAATACTTGACCAAGATAACACCTGTGTCCAGGCTTCTTCATACAATACTTGACCAATTAACACCTGTGTCCCGGCTTCTTCATACAATACTTGACCAAGATAACACCTGTGTCCAGGCTTCTTCATACAATACCTGAGGACCAAGATAGCATCTGTGTCCAGGCATCTCCATACAATACTTGACCAAGATAACACCCGTGTCCCGGCTTCTCCATACAATATTGACGACCAATAGTTTGATGCAGAGTCTGACGAAGACAGAGATCGACGAGTCTGGTCCTGGAGCAGAGTGCATGGTCATGCTGTCGATGGCTTCTTCGGAGTCGACTGGGCAGGGCGCTACCTCAGAAACTGTGGAGATGTTGACAATGTTTTGGTTAGTGTCTTCACTCAGTAGAGTGCTGAGTGGTTCACTCAAGAGTCGTACTCTGTCTTCAGTATTTCACTCATTTCTTTACCGTCATCAGTGTATGATTCGTCTCCTTTACTTAAAGGACATATACTGGATGGGGCTTTCATTATGGATTTCGCTTATGAGAGGAAGGATTTGGGATTTCTTCTAATTTCATTTATGGCTCTTTGCTCCCACTGTCCCACTCTCTCTCCCTCTGTGTCTCCCACTCTCTCTCCCACTGTGTCTCTTGTCCTCTTCACTTCTCTCAATTCGTGGAGAGATATCAAAACTTTTTTTTATTTTTCTGATTTACCCTATCTCGCACTTTTCTTTCCAACCTCTTACACGTTTCTCCTCCACACTTGTACCTTTCCAGTCCTCGCTTGCACCTTTCTAACACACACTCACACCTTTCTAACACTCACTCACACCTTTCTAACACGTAATAAAGTTTATAATATAAATTACCTTAAGTTGATTCTGGGGAGTCAGTCCCCGCGCGTCCCGGTCCCAGACCACCACTCCTGCCAGAGAGCCTGATCAGTGAGGCTGTTGGTGCTGGCAGCACGCACTCCAAAGTGTAGTTAGTGCCTTTCTTTGTGCTTCTTTTTCCATTGTGAGCTTTTTCCAATTTTCAGCGTCCTCGGTGTTGAGAGTAAGAAGGAAATTACTTCGCTAGTGACAGCAGGAGGCATATTGCTTGCTATCTCCGGGAGATCTCTCTCTCTCTCTCTCTATCTCTATCTCTCTCTGTGTTTCTTACGTGGTGTAGACAGCAGAGAGTGACAGAAACACACAGCTATGTTTCTTATGTTACACGCAACACATGGACAAGGAACGAAATTAGTTTTCCAGAGAGAGAAATTTCCCATTTGTACACTTCACACCCCTAATTTTAGTTTCAGAGAGTCCAAACTAGTGTCTACAACCTATCTGACCAAGATTTGATGCACCGGGAGACCTGGACTGGTCTATCCTCCTAGGAAATATTTGATACATGGGGTCAACTTGGCCATCCTCCTCTGTATGTTGTCCAGCGCATTTATGTCCGTTATGTAATATAGAGACCAGAACTGTGCAGCATAATCTAAATGAGACTTTACCATATTCTCCCCACCCCACTCTCCTCACTGACCCACCATACTCTCCCCACTCTCCTTACTCACCCACCATACTCTACCCACTCTCCTTACTGACCCACCAAACTCTCCCCACTCTCCTTACTGACCCACCATACTCTACCCACTCTCCTTACTGACCCATCATACTCTCCCCACTCTCCTTACTCACCCACCATACTCTACCCACTCTCCTTACTGACCCACCAAACTCTCCCCACTCTCCTCACTGACCCACCATACTCTCCCCACTCTCCTTACTCACCCACCATACTCTACCCACTCTCCTTACTGACCCACCAAACTCTCCCCACTCTCCTTACTGACCCACCATACTCTACCCACTCTCCTTACTGACCCATCATACTCTCCCCACTCTCCTTACTCATCCACCATACTCTACCCACTCTCCTTACTGACCCACCAAACTCTCCCCACTCTCCTCACTGACCCACCATACTCTCCCTACTCTCCTTACCACCATACCTCACCACTCTCTACTGACCACCAACTCTCCCCACTCTCCTTACTGACCCACCATACTCTACCCACTCTCCTACTGACCCATCATACTCTCCCACTCTCCTTACTCACCCAAACCATACCTCTACCCAAAATCTCCTTACTGACCCACCATACTCTCCCCACTCTCCTTACTGACCCACCATACTCTACCCACTCTCCTTACTGACCCAAATCTCCCACCTCTACTGACCACCATACTCTACCACCCCCTTACTGACCCATCATACTCTCCCACTCTCCTTACTACCCACCATACTCTACCCCTTCTACTGACCCCCCAAACTCTCCCTCTCTACTGACCCACCATACTCTACCCACTCTCCTTACTGACCCAAAATACTCCAACCACTCTCCTTACTGACCCATCATACTCTCACCACTCTCCTTACTGACCCAAAATACTCTACCCACTCTCCTTACTGACCCATCATACTCTCCCCACTCTCCTTACTGACCCACCATACTCTACCCACTCTCCTTACTGACCCATCATACTCTCCCCACTCTCCTTACTGACCCAACATACTCTCACCACTCACACTGACCCACCATAATCACCCCACTCTCACTGACCCACCATAATCACCCCACTCTCACTGACCCACCATAATCACCCCACTCTCACTGACCCACCATAATCACCCCACTCTCACTGACCCACCATAATCACCCCACTCTCACTGACCCACCATAATCACCCCACTCTCACTGACCCAACATACCTACCACCAACAATGGCACCTACTTCAGTGCCACTGCCAGACTCTTACTGCCACATTCTATATTGACCAAAATACTGCAAGATCCCTGGCGACCACATAACTTATGCATCATGACTTCCCACTCCAGACAACAGGTGGCATCATGGCCCCACTCCAGAAAACGGGTGGCAGTCATGCCCACTCCAGAAAACGGGTGGCATCATGGCCCACCCAGAAAACAGGTGGCAGTCATAGCCCCACTCCAGAAAACGGGTGGCAGTCATGGCCCCACTCCAGAAAACGGGTGGCAGTCATGGCCCCACTCCAGAAAACGGGTGGCAGTCATGGCCCCACTCCAGAAAACGGGTGGCAGTGCCATGAAGGCCGCCCTCCAGAAAACGGTGGCAGTCATAGCCCCACTCCAGAAAACGGGTGGCAGTCATGGCCCCACTCCAGAAAACGGGTGGCAGTCATGGCCCCACTCCAGAAAACGGGTGGCAGTCATGGCCCCACTCCAGAAAACGGGTGGCAGTCATGGCCCCACTCCAGAAAACGGGTGGCAGTCATGGCCCCACTCCAGAAAACGGGTGGCAGTCATGGCCCCACTCCATAAAACGAGTGGCAGTCATGTCCCCACTCCAGAAAACGGGTGGCAGTCATGGCCCCACTCCAGAAAACGGGTGGCAGTCATGGCCCCACTCCAGAAAACGGGTGGCAGTCATGGCCCCACTCCAGAAAACGGGTGGCAGTCATGCCCCCACTCCAGAAAACGGGTGGCAGTCATGGCCCCACTCCAGAGAAGAGGTTAAGACTGCAGATCAAGACTACAGGTTAAGACTACAGGTCAAGACTACAGGTTAAGACTACAGGTCAAGACTACAGGTTAAGACTACAGGTCAAGACTACAGGTCAAGACTACAGGTTAAGACTACAGGTTAAGACTACAGGTCAAGACTACAGGTTAAGACTACAGGTCAAGACTACAGGTCAAGACTACAGGTTAAGACTACAGTTAAGACTACAGGTCAAGACTGCAAGTTACAGGTTATTCAGTTTTCTTCCTCATCATCAGCTGTTTAAGTTACACAACTTGAGAAAGATTGGTCATTACTGAAGGTCGATAGACAAGTCTATCAGCGTGGCTCTCGTGCCACCCCCACCCTCCCTTATCCATGCCACACCCTCCTATCCACAACAGCCACTACCTATCCACACCAGGCACTACCTATGTACACTAGCCACTACCTATCTACACCAGCCACTACCTATCTAGACCAGCCACTACATAACCACAACAATCATTACCTATCCACACCAGCCACTACCTATCCACACCAGCCACTACCTATCTACACTAGCCACTACCTAACTACACCAGCCACTACCTAACTACACCAGCCACTACCTATCTACACCAGCCACTACCTATCTACACCAGCCACTACCTATCCCCACCAGCCACTACCTATCCATATCAGCCACCACCTATCCACACCAGCCACTACCTATCCACACCAGCCAGTACCTATCCACACCAACCACTACCTATACACACATCCGCTTAGAATATTGCTCAGTGTTGACGGCCCCGTCCAGGGCAGGAGAAATATTAGCTGGAACAAATACAGCGATCTTTTACGGTCTTCAAAGAGCCGGTAAAGCACTTAAATTACGGGTAACGCTTTAAAGTCTTAAATATGTACTCACTGGAGCGGAGGAGATACATGATAATATATACCTGGAAAGTACTCGAGCGCCTGGTCCCAAATCTGCACACTGTCATAACATACTGGAGTGAGAGATATGGGAGTGAGTGCAAAATAAACCCAGATAAAAGCAGAGGCACCAAGGGCACAATAAGAGAACACTATATCAACATCCGGGGTCCCAGATTATTTAACATCTTACCAGAAGATATCAGAAACACTGCTGGGACAAGTGTAGAAGCCTTCAAGAGGAAACTGGACAATTATCTTCACCAGGTGCCAGATCAACCAGGCTGTGATGGATATGTGGGTCGGCGGACCACCACCAGCAACACTCTGGTTAACCAGGCTAGCACCAGACGAGCCTGACCCATGGCCGGGCTCCGGGAGTAGAAAAACTCTGTACCTGCTGCGGACTCGCAGGATGATTCGCTCCTGCAGTCCAGTCCGGGGACTCGGGTGATGGAATGATCCATAAGGCTGTTAGTGCCGCATCACGCAGGCCAACGTGGACAGATGAAGAGTGAGAGTGCCTTCCACGAGTGAAGATTCCTTGAGTGTCTTCTGGGAGGTAGAGGCGAGTGTCTAGTTCCTTTTGGTCTTCCTGGTGTCTACTGGGTGTCCTGGTGTTTACGTGGTGTCTATCGGGTGTCCTGGTGTTTACGTGGTATCTATCGGGTGTTCTGGTGTTTACGTGGTATCTATCGGGTGTCCTGGTGTTTACGTGGTATCTATCGGATGTCCTGGTGTTTACGTGGTGTCCTGGTGTTTACGTGGTGTCCTGGTGTTTACGTGGTGTCCTGGTGTTTACGTGGTGTCTATCGGGTGTTCTGGCGTTTACCTGATGCCATTACCTGTAGTAGTGATTGAAGTTGATATTTCTTAAGTGTTTATGGGGCTTGTGTAGGAGCCTCACACATCTTCAACTCTCTCTCTCACTCTCTCTCCTCTCACTCTCTCTCTCACTCACTCACTCAATCTTAAATCTCTTGCTCGCGTACAGGTGACAGAGCAGGGGAGAGGTGGGTCGTGTTAATTAACCAGGAATGTTCGTCTCCCTCACACACCCGGGGACATATTTACCACTCAGAGGATCAAGATACACGCTCCTATCCAACCTATCCCCCCTCTGCAACCTTTCTTCCCCTGTGCAACCTATCATGCATAGATGTGACAGAATAGGTCACAGGGAGGAGTAGGACTCTGTGTGAAATATAATTTCTGTCGTTCAGAATTGCTGAATTCATGACACTGTAGAAATTCTAGGCATTAAAGTTGAAAATAGGAATTTGGTAATCATCCTAGTATACAAACCACCATCAGCAACTGCTGAGGAGTTCACAGATCAGTTAAGGAAGATAGATAGCTGTCTGGATAGGCTAGAAAATCCCACACCAAATATTTTACTCCTTGGAGATTTTAATCTCCCGCATGTAAGATGGCGCAACACAGTGTTATACCAGAAATAACTCCTGGAAGCACCCTGGCTCAACAGGCACATACCAGGGAACTAATGAGGCTTTGTGAAAAGTACTCACTAAACCAACAGATAATAGATCCCACTAGAAATGAAAATACCCTGGATTTGATATTCACAAACAACGAGGAATTAATCAGAGACATAACAGTTACAAAAACAATATACTCTGACCATAACATCATAGAAGTTCAAACTAGTATTAACTCAGGGTTAGGGAACAGCGACACTAATGTTAGAGACGGAATGTTCAGTAAGTTTAATTTTAATAACCATAGAATTGACTGGGAAAAAATAAACCAAGAGCTATCAGACATATCATGGGAATCAGACATGAGCACACTAAATCCCCACCAGTGCCTAGAGAAGCTGAATACAGAAGCATACAAGGTATGTATGAAGCACGTACCATTGAGGAAACCCCGAAGAAGATCAGATATAGAGAGAGAGCGTAGGAGATGATACAGAAGATCAGATATGGACAGAGCGTAGGAGATGGTGCAGGAGAAGATCAGATATAGAGAGAGAGCGTAGGAGATGATACAGAAGAAAACGGGTTACTAAATTGCTTAAAAACACAAATATGTTGCAACAGAAGAAAGAGCCAAGAGATCACTGAATTAGAGCAAAAACTTAGGATGTCATACCTAACAGAAGAAGTACAAAGGGAACAAAGGCCATACAGGATATTGCAAGAAACCCAAAATATTTCTATTCCTATGCAAAATCTAAGTTAAGACCTTCCTGTAGAATTGGACCATTAACGAGACTCGTACTAAAAGTACAGTATATTACGCAGAGCATTCTTAAATGTGTATAAAAAACGGGATTTGTTCTGAAACCGGACGCGTATTAGTCCTGAAGAGTAGCCAGGACAGGACAGCAGCAGGTGGTGTGTTTGTGTGAGCATGGATGGTGAGTTTGGTGTTTGTGTGAGCATGGATGGTGAGTTTGGTGTTTGTGTGAGCATGGATGGTGTTTGTGTGAGCATGGATGGTGTTTGTGTGAGCATGGATGGTGTTTGTGTGAGCATGGATGGTGTTTGTGTGAGCATGGATGGTGTTTGTGTGAGCATGGATGGTGTTTGTGTGAGCATGGATGGTGTTTGTGTGAGCATGGATGGTGAGTTTGGTGTTTGTGTGAGCATGGATGGTGTTTGTGTGAGCATGGATGGTGAGTTTGGTGTTTGTGTGAGCATGGATGGTGAGTTTGGTGTTTGTGTGAGCATGGATGGTGAGTTTGGTGTTTGTGTGAGCATGGATGGTGAGTTTGGTGTTTGTGTGAGCATAGATGGTGAGTTTGGTGTTTGTGTGAGCATGGATGGTGAGTTTGGTGTTTGTGTGAGCATAGATGGTAAGTTTGGTGTTTGTGTGAGCATGGATGGTGTTTGTGTGAGCATGGATGGTGAGTTTGGTGTTTGTGTGAGCATGGATGGTGAGTTTGGTGTTTGTGTGAGCATGGATGGTGAGTTTGATGTTTGTGTGAGCATGGATGGTGTTTGTGTGAGTATGGATGGTGAGTTTGGTGTTTGTGTGAGCATGGATGGTGAGTTTGGTGTTTGTGTGAGCATGGATGGTGAGTTTGGTGTTTGTGTGAGCATGGATGGTGTTTGTGTGAGCATAGATGGTAAGTTTGGTGTTTGTGTGAGCATGGATGGTGATTTTGGTGTTTGTGTGAGCATAGATGGTAAGTTTGGTGTTTTGTGTGAGCATGGATGGTGAGTTTGGTGTTTGTGTGAGCATAGATGGTAAGTTTGGTGTTTGTGTGAGCATGGATGGTGAGTTTGGTGTTTGTGTGAGCATGGATGGTGAGTGGTGTTTGTGTGAGCATGGATGGTGAGTTTGGTGTTTGTGTGAGCATGGATGGTGTTTGTGTGAGCATGGATAGTGAGTTTGATGTTTGTGTGAGCATGGATGGTGTTTGTGTGAGCATGGATGGTGAGTTTGGTGTTTGTGTGAGCATGGATGGTGAGTTTGGTGTTTGTGTGAGCATGGATGGTGTTTGTGTTAGCATGGTGAGTTTTGTGTTTGTGTGAGCATGGATGGTGAGTTTGGTGTTTGTGTGAGCATAGATGGTAAGTTTGGTGTTTGTGTGAGCATGGATGGTGAGTTTGGTGTTTGTGTGAGCATAGATGGTAAGTTTGGTGTTTGTGTGAGCATGGATGGTGAGTGGTGTTTGTGTGAGCATAGATGGTAAGTTTGGTGTTTGTGTGAGCATGGATGGTGAGTTTGGTGTTTGTGTGAGCAGGGATGGTGAGTTTGGTGTTGTGTGAGCAGGGATGGTGAGTTTGGTGTTTGTGTGAGCATGGATGGTGAGTTTGGTGTTTGTGTGAGCATGGATGGTGAGTTTGGTGTTTGTGTGAGCATGGATGGTGAGTGGTGTTTGTGTGAGCATGGATGGTGAGTTTGGTGTTTGTGTGAGCATGGATGGTGAGTTTGGTGTTTGTGTGAGCATGGATGGTGAGTTTGATGTTTGTGTGAGCATGGATGGTGTTTGTGTGAGCATGGATGGTGAGTTTGATGTTTGTGTGAGCATGGATGGTGAGTTTGGTGTTTGTGTGAGCATGGATGGTGTTTGTGTGAGCATGGATGGTGAGTTTGGTGTTTGTGTGAGCATGGATGGTGTTTGTGTGAGCATGGATGGTGAGTTTGGTGTTTGTGTGAGCATGGATGGTGAGTTTGGTGTTTGTGTGAGCATGGATGGTGTTTGTGTGAGCATGGATGGTGAGTTTGGTGTTTGTGTGAGCATGGATGGTGTTTGTGTGAGCATGGATGGTGAGTTTGGTGTTTGTGTGAGCAGGGATGGTGAGTTTGGTGTTTGTGTGAGCATGGATGGTGAGTTTGGGTAAGTTTAAGCCATAGTTTAGGTTATTGGTTTTGGTGCTCTCGTTTACCTGGAGAGACCTGAGGGTTTAGGGAGAGTACTCGTGTAGTGTTTTATCTGCAAGTTAAAAGGCCGGAAGAGGGTTGGTTGGTCAGGTTTGTCAGGAAACAGGACAAGTGTTTCCTGACGCGGGTCTTAAGTCATATGATGACCCGCCGTTGGAGCTTCTGGTCATCTGACCGAGGCCTTCCGCTGGCTTACCCCTCCACCCCTTCAAAAATTATGGTCATAGTTATAACCATTTATATTTTTTGGAGGGCAGTGTACTAGTGAGTAATATTTGGAAGGCGGCCTAAAATGAGTATTTGGTAAAGGAGTACGGGGGTGTAGTGTTTATATATGTAGAGGGCAGGTTGTATGTGGTATATATAAGTTTACTATATCTATATATATAAGTTTTTATGTCCTTACTGTTTATATAAATAATGACCATTTAATAATTTGTGAAGGAACAAGCTTGGCTCTAGGTTGGTTTATGTGGTTTAATAGTTTATATGCCCCTAGACAGGCTGTTTACCCGAGGAGACACGACATTTATTTACGTAACTCAGTAAAAGGCGTTACTGAGACAGTACAAATCCCATAGATTTCGAAAAAGAAATGGACAACATGCCCCCTCACTCAGCACCTGGACCAGATTCATGGAATGCTCTGTTTATAAAGTGCAAAGTACCACTAGCATGAGCGGCAAGCAGTAACAGCATGGTTGATCAAGCCCTGATCCACCAGGAGGCCTGGTCATGGACCTGGCCACGGGGGGCTCTGACCCCCGGAACACCCTCCAGGTAGTGAGGGAAAATCCGGTCTGAAGAAATTTGCTGGAATTCAAAGACTCACTGGTACACAAACCTGCAGAGTTCAGGTCTGGGACCGATTCCTCCAGGTTTACTTTCAGGTGTAGATTATAAGGACGGAGGAAAACTTAACAGACATAACCAGTGTTGGCAACACATACCAGTTAGTTCCCCCTAACACTATGAAACACAAGATTTAAACCAGTGCTGGCAACACATAACCAGTTAGTCCCCCAGTTACACTATGAAACACACAGTTAACCAGTGCTGGCAACACACCAGTTAGTTCCCCCTCAACACTATGAAACACAAGTTAACCAGTGCTTTGGGAACACACCAGTTAGTCCCCCTCAACACTATGAAACACACAGTTAACCAGTGCTGGCAACACATACCAGTTAGTCCCCCTCAACACTATGAAACACACAGTTAACCAGTGCTGGCAACATACCAGTTAGTCCCTCAACACTGATGAAAACAGCCAGTGCTAGGAGAGTCCCCAAACACTATGAAACACAGTTAACCAGTGTGGCAACACATCCAGTTAGCACAAACACACTCAGTACAAAAACAAGTACAGTGCACACCAGTTAGTCCCCCCTCAACACTATGAAACACAGTTAACCAGTGTTGGCAACACACCAGTTAGTCCCCCTCAACACTATGAAACACACAGTTAACCAGTGTTGGCAACACATACCAGTTAGTCCTCCCTCAACACTATGAAACACACAGTTAACCAGTGTTGGCAACACATACCAGTTAGTCCTCCCTCAACACTATAAAACAACAGTTAACCAGTGCTGGCAAAACCAGTTAGTCTCGACCCTGCAACACAATTATGAAACACACAGTTAACCAGTGCTGGCAACACATACCAGTTAGTCCCCCTCAACACTATGAAACACACAGTTAACCAGTGCTGGCAACACACACCAGTTAGTCCCCCTCAACACTATGAAACACAGTTAACCAGTGTTGGCAACACATACCAGTTAGTTCCCCCTCAACACTATGAAACACACAGTTAACCAGTGCTGGCAACACATACCAGTTAGTCCCCCCTCAACACTATGAAACACACAGTTAACCAGTGCTGGCAACATACCAGTTAGTCCCCCCTCAACACTATGAAACACACAGTTAACCAGTGCTGGCAACACACCAGTTAGTCCCCCTCAACACTATGAAACACACAGTTAACCAGTGTTGGCAACACATACCAGTTAGTCCCCCCTCAACACTATGAAACACACAGTTAACCAGTGCTGGCAACATACCAGTTAGTCCCCCTCAACACTATGAACACAGTTAACCAGTGCTGGCAACACCAGTTAGTCCCCCTCAACACTATGAAACACAGTTAACCAGTGCTGGCAACATACCAGTTAGTCCCCCTCAACACTATGAAACACAGTTAACCAGTGCTGGCAACATACCAGTTAGTCCCCCCTCAACACTATGAAACACACAGTTAACCAGTGCTGGCAACATACCAATTAGTCCCCCATCAACACTATGAAACACACAGTTAACCAGTGCTGGCAACATACCAGTTAGTCCCCCCTCAACACTATGAAACACAGTTAACCAGTGCTGGCAACATACCAGTTAGTCCCCCCTCAACACTATGAAACACACAGTTAACCAGTGTTGGCAACACATACCAGTTAGTCCCCCCTCAACACTATGAAACACACAGTTAACCAGTGCTGGCAACATACCATTAGTCCCCCTCAACACTATGAAACACACAGTTAACCAGTGTTGGCAACACATACCAGTTAGTCCCCCCTCAACACTATGAAACACACAGTTAACCAGTGCTGGCAACATACCAATTAGTCCCCCCTCAACACTATGAACACACAGTTAACCAGTGCTGGCAACATACAATTAGTCCCCTACATATGAAACACACAGTTACCAGTGTTGGTACACATACCAGTTAGTCCCCTCAACACTATGAAAACACAGTTAACCAGTGTTGGCAACACATACCAGTTAGTCCCCCCTCAACACTATGAAACACACAGTTAACCAGTGCTGGCAACACAACCCTTTGACAATTAAAAGAAAATTACTTGGCGGTCCCTAAGCTCTCCCCACACTCTGCTATACGCAGATTACAATGCGTAACTCTTCCGCCAGTTCTCAACTCTCCATTTGTTCCACATACTGTACTGGGTACTGGTTACTGTGCACTGGTTGCGTGTACTGGTTATTGTGTACTGGTTGCTGTTTACTGTACTGCTTACTGTACACTGGTTATTGTATTTATTACTGTGCACTGGTTAATGTGTACTTATTACTGTGCACTGGTTAGTGTGTACTTATTACTGTACACTGGCTACTGTGTACTATTTACTGGTTACTGTATACTGGTTACTATGTACCGGTTACTGTGTACTATTCTGTTTTATAGTGTAAGACCAGATGTATCTGTTGGGGTAATAAATTTTCTCTATCTCTCTCTCTCTGCATTTTATGACCAATTACACGCATTTTGTTCTATTACACGCATCTTGTGTGCTATTACACGCATTTTATGCGCTATTACACCCATTTTGTGAGCTAGTACACGTATTTCGTGCGCTATTACACCCATTTTCTGTGATATTAACTGCATTTTGGCGCTATTACGTGCATTTTGTGCGCTATTACACCCATTTTCTGTGCTATTGACTGCATTTTGTGCGCTATTACACGCATTTTGTGCGCTATTACACGCATTTTGTGCGCTATTACACGCATTTTGTGCGCTATTACACCATGATCGCACTTGTTGAAGATTTTGCAAAGTCAGTGTACACTATATCTGCATTTTGATTGTCTTCCAGTGCATCCAAGACCATGTCATAGTGGTCCAGTAGTTACGAGAGGCAGGAGCGACCATCCAAGACCATGTCATAGTGGTCCAGTAGTTGGAGAGGCAAAGCGACCATCCAAGACCATGTCATAGTGGTCCAGTAGTTACGAGAGGCAGGAGCGACCATCAAAGACCATGTCATAGTGGTCCAGTAGTTACGAGAGGCAGGAGCGACCATCAAGACCATGTCATAGTGGTCCAGTAGTTACGAGAGGCAGGAGCGACCATCAAGACCATGTCATAGTGGTCCAGTAGTTACGAGAGGCAGGAGCGACCATCCAAGACCATGTCATAGTGGTCCAGTAGTTGTGAGAGGCAGAAGCGACCATCCAAGACCATGTCATAGTGGTCCAGTAGTTACGAGAGGCAGGAGCGACCATCAAAGACCATGTCATAGTGGTCCAGTAGTTACGAGAGGCAGGAGCGACCATCAAAGACCATGTCATAGTGGTCCAGTAGTTACGAGAGGCAGGAGCGACATCAGACCATGTAGTGTCAGTAGTTGGCAGGACGACCATCCAAGACCATGTCATAGTGGTCCAGTAGTTGTGAGAGGCAGGAGCCATCGACCATGTTATAGGGTCCAGATTAGCAGACGACCATCCAAGACCATGTTATAGTGGTCCAGTAGTTGTGAGAGGCAGGAGCGACCATCCAAGACCATGTTATAGTGGTCCAGTAGTTGTGAGAGGCAGGAGCGACCATCCAAGACCATGTTATAGTGGTCCAGTAGTTGTGAGAGGCAGGAGTGACCTGTTCTGAACCCTCACACCTGCACAAAAACACCTGTCACGTACCTAAAAGCAGTTACCTACACGAACATATGTCAACACCTACAACCACAACGACAAAAATACAACACTAACAATGCCTGTAACACTATGCACAATACCTGCAACACTATCCACACCTGCAACACCCACAATACCTGCACTACGCACACCTGCAACACCCACAATACCTGCACTACGAACACCTGCAACACCCACAATACCTGTAAGACTACTCATCACATACATGCAACACCCACAATACCTGTAAGACTACTCATCACATACATGCAACATTCACAATACCTGTAACATTACCCACACCTGCAACACCCACAATACCTGCAACACCCACAATACCTACATCAACCACAACACCCACCAACACCATCCAAAACACCTACACTTGCAACACCCAAAACACCTACAACACCACACAGTCAAAACACCTGCAACACCAGCCACACTCAATACCTGCAACACCAGCCACAACACCTACACCACCAGCCACAACACCTGCAGCACCAGCCACAACACCTACACCACCAGCCACAATCACACCAGCCCACACCTCAACACCAGCCCACAACACCTGCAACACCAGATCAACACTGTCCTGTAACCCAGCCAAAAATGAACATAATAAGCACAACATGCGGAACTCACACACAACATCTGATACCACAGCCACAACATTGTTAGCTATCACCAGCCACAACACTCATCACGTAGCACAACACCTGCAACAACACAGGTATCAAACACCTGTCCTCTGGTAATCCCCCTGAACAATGAAGTCATGAATAACAAGAACATGTATCGGAAAACTGACACTCATTTGCATATATCTGATAACGTAAATGTTACATTTGTTAGGCTGTCACCAGTGGTACCACTGTAACACTGTCACCAGTGGTACCACTGTAACACTGTCACCAGTGGTACCACTGTAACTGTCACCAGTGGTACCACTGTAACACTGTCACCAGTGGTACCACTGTAACACTGTCACCAGTGGTACCACTGTAACACTCACCAGTGGTACCACTGTAACCAGTGGTACCACTATAACACTCACCAGTGGTATTCCACTGTAACTGTCACCAGTGGTATTACCTCACACTGTACCACTGTCACCAGTGGTACTACTGTAACACTCACCAGTGGTACCACTGTAACCAGTGGTACCACTATAACACTCACCAGTGGTATTACCTCCCACTGTACCACTGTCACCAGTGGTATTACCTCACACTGTACCACTGTCACCAGTGGTATTACCTCACACTGTACCACTGTCACCAGTGGTATTACCTCACACTGTACCACTGTCACCAGTGGTATTACCTCACACTGTACCACTGTCACCAGTGGTTACTCACACTGTACCACTGTCACCAGTGGTATTACCTCACCTGTACCACTGTCACCAGTGGTATTACCTCACTGTACCACTGTCACCAGTGGTATTACCTCACACTGTACCACTGTCAATGGTATACCACACTGTACCACTGTCAGTGGATTACACTATGTACCACTGTCACAGTGGTATTACCCACTGTACCACTGCGAAACACCATTGGAAAAGCATGTACTCTGAACAACGTACCACTTAAACAACGTACCACTTAAACAATGTACCACTGGAACAATGTACCACTGGAACAACGTACCACTGGAACGTACCACTGGAACAATGTACCACTGGAACAAGACAACTAATATAATCATCAATTCTTCTTTTAATCAATGACAATTTTTTTCCTTTCATAAAATTTATCAAAATTCCTTTTTTGAAGGACATTACTAAATTATTTTTGGACTAAACAAAAGTCACAATAATATTTGTCTTTTAAATTTGTAAAACATTTCTAAAAAAATAATTAGTATTTTTTAAAACAGTTCTTAAATTGTAAATAATTAGAACGTAAATTAGGGTAATTAGATAAGTAATTAGTCCAACTTTCAAGCTCCTAATTTTACCTGTACCTAATTACCTATAATTACCTGTGCCTAATTATCTGAACATAATTAGCAGGAAATTATATATATATATATATATATATATATATATATATATATATATATATATATATATATATATATATATATACATACTATATTTACTGTACCTAATTACATTTAAGATGTTAACTTCACTGTAAAATGGCTAATTTCGCTTAAATATGTCAACATGTACGATATAGTTTCCCAACACAGCGTAGCTTTATGCACGAACTTGTTTTCAAACATACCACTGCCTGACGTACGAATAAGTTTCCCGACATACCACTGTCTGACGTACGATAAAGTTTCCCGACATACCACTGCCTGACGTACAATAAAGTTTCCCGACATACCACTGTCTGACGTACGATAAAGTTTCCCGACATACCACTGCCTGACGTACAATAAAGTTTCCCGACATACCACTCCCTGACGTACAATAAAGTTTCCCGACATACCACTGTCTGACGTACGATAAAGTTTCCCGACATACCACTGCCTGACGATGACTAGTTTCTCAACAGCGCTGCCTGTTGTATGATCACGTTTCTTAACACAATGCTGTCTGATGTACGATCAAGTTTCCCGACAAAGCGCTGCCTGACGAACGGACAAACTTTCCTCAACATAACACTCCACGACATACGATCAAGTTCCCAAAGAGCGTTGGTTCATGTACGATCTAGTTTCCCAACACACTGCTAAATGACGTACGATATGGTTTCCCAACACATCACTGCCTGACGACTGAGTAATATTACTCACCCCACAGACAACACCCACAATATTACTCACCCCACAGACAACACCCACAATATTACTCACCCAAGACAACACCCACAATATTACTCACCCCACAGACAACACCCACAATATTACCCCACAGACAACACCCACAATATTACTCACCTCACAGACAACACCCACAATATTACTCACCCCATAGACAACACTCAATATTACTCACAGACAACATCCACAATAATACTCACCCCAGACAACACCCACAATATTACTCACCCCAGACAACACCCACAATATTACTCACCCCAGACAACACCCACAATATTACTCACCCCAGACAACACCCACAATATTACTCACCCCAGACAACACCCACAATATTACTCACCCCAGACAACACCCACAATATTACTCACCCCAGACAACACCACAATATTACTCACCCCAGACAACACCCACAATATTACTCATCCCAGACAACACCCACAATATTACTCACCACAGACAACACCCACAATATTACTCACCACAGACAACACCCACAATATTACTCACCACAGACAACACCCACAATATTACTCACCACAGACAACACCCACAATATTACTCACCCCAGACAACACCCACAATATTACTCACCCCAGCCAACACCCACAATATTACTCACCCCAGACAACGCCCACAATTTTACTCACCCCAGACAACACCCACAATATTACTCACCCCAGACAACGCCCACAATTTTACTCACCCCAGACAACGCCCACAATTTTACTCACCCCAGACAACTCCCACAATTTTACACAGACAACACCCACAATATTACTCACCCCAGACAACGCCTACAATATTACTCACCCCAGACAACGCCCACAATTTTACTCACCCCAGACAACACCCACAATATTACTCATCCCAGACAACGCCCACAATTTTACTCACCCCAGACAACTCCCACAATTTTACACAGACAACACCCACAATATTACTCACCCCAGACAACGCCCACAATATTACTCACCTGGTCAAACACTTGATGTGGTAACAGTTACTTATTAACACTCACCTGAAACAAGAAGAAATATTTATGATAAATCTACCTGGTCAACATCCGTGTTTGATGTTAAATATGTTGATGTTAAATTCTACGAATGATACAGTAGAAATTCTAGGTTATTAAAGTTGAAAATAGGAATTTGGTAATCATCCTAGTATACAAACCACCATCAGCAACTGCTGAGGAATTCACAGATTAGTTAAGGAAGATAGATAGCTGTCTGGATAGTCTAGAAAATCCCACACCAAATATTTTACTTCTTGGAGATTTAAATCTCCCACACTGACGTCACCGATCAAGGCAGGAGAAATATCAGAGCTGAAAGAAATACAGAGATCGTTTAAGGCCCCACACATCTAGTAAAACACTTAAATTATTGGTAACGCCTTAAAGTCTTAAATATGTACTCACTGGAGCGGAGGAGAAAGAGATACATGATAATATATACCTGGAAAGTACTCGAGGGCCTGGTCCCAAATCTGCACACTGCCATAACAACATACTGGAGTGAGAGATATGGGAGGAAGTGTAAAATAAACCCAGTGAGGAGCAGGGGTGCGGTGGGCACAATAAGGGAGCACTGTATCAACATTCGGGGTCCCAGACTAATCAACATTTTACCAGAAGATATCAGAAACACATACCATATATTCACACAAGAACCCCAGAGGAAATAAGTCTGACTTTTTTTCGGGTTATCCTGGGTAATTTTCACATGTTACTATGTGTACTAATGTGTACCAGCATCGAAATAAAATTACTTACACTTGTGATTGTGATTCTGTTAGTGGGACGGATTGTGAAGGACATGCCAAGTATGGGCCAACAGGCCTGCTGCAGTGTTCCTCCTTTCTTATGTTCTTATCATATTAACACTGATTCACATTACGAAACAGACGAAGCAAATGCGATAGTAATTATGGACAAGGTAGATTATAGGGGAAAAATGAACATATTATTAGAAGAGAAGGGTACGTAGGTGCCTCTTAAGGACTCTAGGGCTGCATCTTTTCCTAGAGAGTACGGAATACTCATGCTAGTGATTTTTTTAATTGCTTGCGCCCAGCTCTAAGCTGTGGAGAGTACTGAGTACTCGTGATAGTGACATTCTGCACTGTTTTTTTAGGAGGGACTTGTATAAAGAGAAGAACAGTATTCGAACCATGGTACATTTGTTTGACAGGCCCAGCTCAGCAACCAGTTAACCACAGAGATCAACACAGGATGATTTTGTAACTAATAATAGGGTCCAGGAGCTATATATGTAGGCATGTCAACTTTTTCAAAATCTGAAGAGCCTGTGCTCTTCAGACTTTCCCGTCACCCCTCTCCCCACCTTCCTTCACTCCCCACAGCACCCCTCCCCCTGTTTACCCACAGGAGAGGAGATGATCCCTGGAGATTAAATTCCAGCAACAGATTAACATATTTTTGACCATCTGACTGTAAACATCAATCTTCCAGTCCCCAGTTTCTGATTACATATACATATATATATATATATATATATATATATATATATATATATATATATATAATGTCGTGCCGATTAGGTAAAACTGGTCAATTAGCAAGAACTCATCTAAAATTAAGTCCTTTCTAAAATTTTCTCGTATATGTTTGAAGATATATATTTTTTTCATTTATGTTAATGTAAAAATTTATAATTTTGTATCAAGAGAAACTTTGAAAACCTACCTAACCTTATTACAACAAGCACAATTTAATTTAGCCTAACCCAACTAAATATATTTTAGATACGTTAACATTAATTTAATAATAAACAAACACAATGAAATATATATTTTTCGTTATGTTCAGAATGATTTTGGCGAAATTATTGCATACACAAATTTTCACTTGTCTTATATGGCAAGGTGAGCGTTGCTATTTAAGCCAAAATCCCAAGTTTTACTTAATCGGCACGACATATATATATACATATATATATATATATATATATATATATATATAATGCTGGAGTAAGATGACTGATCCCCTGACTTACTGAATGACTGATCCACTGACTGACATAGTATGTTGTGTATACTATGAGACCAATTTACTGAACATAGTTATAAAATTATTATTATTATTATTATTATGATTATTATTAACCTGTGAAACACCTACACAGGTATGGTTAATTGAAGGGGAGAGAGAGAGAGAGAGGAGAGAGAGAGAGAAATTCAAATGAGCTGATGTAGATAAAGCTCATAGCTTGTAAATAAAGTTAGGAACCTTAACCTAACTTTGTAAAACCTGTGTAAAGAGAGAGAGAGAGAGAGAGAGAGAGAGAGAGAGAGAATATTTTAACTCAAAAGCTGAAAAAAGTGACTGCACCGAAGTTTTGATAAGTCTGCAGAAGACTAAGCAATGAGGTAAGTTGTCAAGGGCCGCCCGTGATGCAAGCAGCCAGAGTAAATAGTTTAATGGATCAAACGCAAAATTACTTAGGAAATTAAACCTGAATTAGGAACGAGTCACTGTATTTACTCTTACCCTCTCAGAGAGAGCAAGATCTCTTGCCTTCCAAGAAAGGGCAGGACCTCTCACCCTTCTCGAGAGGGGGCAGGACCTATCACCCTTCTCGAGAGGGGGCAGGACCTCTCACCCTTCTCGAGAGGGGGCAGGACCTCTCACCCTTCTCGAGAGGGGGCAGGACCTCTCACCCTTCTCGAGAGGGGGCAGGACCTCTCACCCTTCTCAAGAGGGGGCAGGACCTCTCACCCTTCTCAAGAGGGGCAGGACCTCTCACCCTTCTCAAGA